>JARHVA010003478.1:600000-887500 GCA_037957365.1 Torreya grandis | reverse complement strand
TTCTCTCCTCTTGTCCCACAACAAGACTTGATCTCCAATCTGAAAGTCACAAATCTTTGCTTTCTATTCAAAGAGTCTCTTCACCAGACTTTGATGCACAGCAATTCGGTCCACCACCATAGTTCTTTTCTCATTAAGTTTAGTCAAGTACATGATCCTCTTATCGATGGAACTTTCAAAAGTTGACTCTTCCACTGCCTTTGCTAACTTTAATGCTGGTAATTCTAGGGTGATTGGTATCTCAACATTGAGACCATATAGAAGTTAGAATGGGGACATAACTATCACCCTCTTGGGTGTAATTTTGTCTACCCATAAAGCATCAAGCAATGCTTTATGCTAGGTTCTTTGATTGTCATCTACCAACTTCTTGATAATGGTCACCAGGTTCTTGTTGTTTGATTCTGCTTGACCATTTCCTTGCGAATAATAGTTAGAAGAATGGGAGAGAATAATCCCATAAGAGTAATAGAACTGGGTAATCTCATGAGAAGATAAATAGGTTGCATTGTCTATTACAATCTTGGTTGGGACTCCAAACCCGGAAATGATGTTTTCCTTGAGGAAATTACACACTACTTCTGAAGTAGCATGCTTGACTGGAATGGCTTCCACCCACTTGGTGAAGTAGTCTATGGCTGTAAGGACATAATCATGTCTAGCACTTGAGGAAGGATTTATAGTACCAATGAAATCAATTCCCCATTTCTGAAATGGCTCTTTTATCACCATAGGCTTGAGAGGTAACATAACTAACTTGGGTTTGCCAATGAATTGTTGACACAGCTCACAATCTACACACCCAAGCATATGAATCTCAAAATAGAGTAGGCTAATAGTACCTGGCTCATAGAATCTTATGGGCAGTCACAGGTGTGTAAAAATGTCCTCCACAAGCCAAATTGTGGAAGGACTCCAAAATTTTGTTCTGCTACACTTTATCCACGTAATGAAGGAACACTCCATCAAGATTCCTTTTAAACTGACCATTGTCTCATAAGACAAAATTGGTAGCTTTCAACTTAACAGTCCTATTTTCTTTACGAGATATGTTATCAAGACACTCACCATAGGTAAGGAAATGAGCAATATTCGAATACCACTCATTCGTAGTGGTGACAAAGAGAACTGTTGGCATGTCTTCAACTTTTATTTATTCATGCCCCACTTCTTCTGGTATGTTATCAACAATTAATTGGCAGAGACCCCTTTCCCACACAAGCTATGTTGGTTTGATAACAAGATCAAACTCCTAGATTTTAGCAATCCAATTGCCCCTTTTAGTTCTGAACTCTTGCTGAGTTAGTATGAACTTGACTATTGTATCAGGAACCATAGCAGCAATGTGTGAGTTTAGGATGTAAAAATGGAAGTGTTTTACCACTTTTACTAAAGCATAAGCATGCTTCTCCATGTTTGAGTAATTCAGCTCATAAGCTTTAAGAGGACAGCTCACAAAGGAGATGAGAGATTCCACACCTTCTTTGTTCTATTAAACCAAGATGGCTGAAAGCGTATGTTCAGAAGCATAGCTATACATTATGAAGTCTTTGGTGTAATTAGGACAAACCAAAATTGGGGAATGGGTGATGGCTTCCTTGATGTCTTGAAATGTTGACTTGCCTTTTGTAGTCCAGCTAAAAGTGGCTTTTCCCTTCATCATATTAACAATCTGGCAAGTTTTCTCTACAAATTCAGGAATGAACCTTCATAGAAAATTCACCTTCCCAAAGAAAGAGTGAATTACAGTCTTACCGGTAGGAAGAGCAAGCTCTTGAATGAATTTGACCCTTTTTGGGTTGATCTTTATGCCTTCTCAGGACAATGTGGCTAAGAAGTTTCCCTTTAGTAACCCCAAAAATCAATTTCTTGGGATTAAGAGAAATACCATTCTGCCTACATCACTCCAACACTTATTGTAGATGATGCACATGATTAGGATGATGCTTTAAAAATACTATAAAATCATCAAGGTATACTATAATGAACTTACCCATTTCATTTCTAAAAGCAAGATCCATTGGTCTTTAGAACGTGGTGCCAACATTGATCAAGCCAAATGGCACTCTGCAATATGCAAAGGTGCCCCAAGGTGTTGTGAAGTTAGTCTTATGTTGGTCTACTTCACCAAATTCCACTTGATTATATCCTAAAAATCCATCTAACATTGATAACATCTCAGCACCAGTCACTGTCTGTAGTAGCTGATCCATGATGGGTAGGGGATAGTTGTCCTTTAAAGATGATTGATTCAGATTTTTGAAATCAACACATAGGAAAATTTCTCCATTATTATTTCTTATAGGGAATATATTCAAAACCCAAGTGGAATGATGGATTGGAAAAATAATTCTTGCATTCAGCATTTTCTATATTTCAGACAAAATCATGCCTTATATCTTGGGATTGTACTACCTTTGCTTCTGCTTGTGAGGCAATGACCCAATCTTGAGAGGAATTTCATGTTGGATTTATTTAGGTCTGAGAGGTTTCAAATCATCATATAAATATGCCAAAACATCAATGTAATGGTGAAGTAGTGTAATGAATTTGAGTTTCTCATTAGGAGTGCAACAATTCCCAATGTTGACCATTTTTGGATTGTCTTATGTACTCAAATTAATTTGATTAAAATATTTGGAGGAGTTTGAATCTATTTGTTGTTCTTTGATAAACTTATCATGCTTGTCAAAAAATTTCTCAAGAGAAACTAATCCTTTGAGAATTTTATTCCCTTCGAGCTGAAGGAACCGTTCATCAGCTTTTGAATTTGTTTCTGGAGCTGATTCATGATGGGTAGAGGATTCACTGCTTTCAAAATAAAGCTTTGAAAAGCTATCCATTTGTTCTAGAGAAGCAATTATTTGGTTGTCACCATTAAATACCTACCAATGGTCATCATTAGCAGTTACACTCAGTCGAAAGACCAAATCGATAGTGTACTTGTCCTCTTTGAAATCTTGGTGAGGGACCAAGAGAGTTGCAGAGATGGTCAATACATCTACATAGCTATTAAATTCTCTGGGCATGGCAAAAATACTAAAAGCATCAAAGCTTTCAAAGTAGTCTCACACTAAATTTTGATAATTTTTCAATCTCTAATTCTTGGTTTGATATAGGTTCCTCACCTAACAAACCACCAACTCAGTGTCTCCTTTGGCATGAAAGATTTAACACCCTTATCTTGAGCAGCCTTTAATCCAAGTAACAATGATTTGTACTTAGAAGTGTTTTTAGTGTTTCTAAACTACAACTTATATGCATAGGGTAAAATATCTCCTTGAGGAGATAATAAAACAAATCCAGCTCCAGAACCAATTGGAGCATTGCTGCCATCAAATTCCAGAATCTAGACATCATCAAATTATGATCCTCTTTCAAATTTTTCTTCATCAGGAAGAGATCCTTTTTCATGTGTACTACACCTTACCAATTCTTCTGATGTCTTATCTAAATTTTTTGGATTGTCACTTAGTAAGCTTTCATCTACTGAAACAAGAACATCTTCAGTAGATAAAAATTAATTACCCATGCTTGAAGACTCAAATAGAATTTGAGATTCAGGGCCTGATGTTTAGGTGACAATGTACTTTTCCTCCTTCACAAGAAGAAGCCTTTGCATGATGCCCTTGACATGGATCCTCATCTCAGATAGGTTCATGCTCAATTCTCCACCAACATCCTTGAAAAAAAATTTCCCAAAAAGAATGTCGTAAGAGGCTAGGACGTCAGCCACCGAGACTATCATTTTAATTCTCTTATTTGGTAAGGCCACAAATGCAAATTGTGCATCTTTGATTTGTCCCAGTAGAGGAACCTATTTTTTTTTCCATAGAGAAACATCTCCCAAAGGTCTTAGTCAGTGTGAGACCAAGAGATTCTGCCACCTTGGTGGGAATGATATTGTCAGATGTGCCATAATCAATTATGTAATTATTTAGCTAATGACCATTTATTAGCAGGGAGACATAAAATGGTTCTGTCTTTCCAGGGGTAGCTGGAGGAGTAATCACAAGATTATTTTAGGGGGATGTTTTCTTTGGGGGATCACAAGTTGCTTTTAAAATTTCTTGTCTTGCAGGGACAATTTTATTTTTGACACATTGAACTAACCTATCCAACTACTCAAGGTTGGATTGTAAGAATTCAAACTCAAACATTTAAATTTTATTCTTCTTAACATGGTCAATTATATCAAATGATTGAAATGAATTTGAAACAGAGGAAGGTAGTCCATCAATTTGGTTTTTGCTGGGTGTGGGACTGGTCTATGAATTTAAAATAGAAGGTGAAGGAACATTCAAGGTACTTACTTTTTTGTTGCTCACTGGGTCCTTTGATTGGAAACGCAAAGCAGCCCCTCATTTAGCAATTGAAATTGCTGGTTGAGATGCTTCCCCTATTTTTATTTTATTTGCTTATTGAGCTGACTGGTTCTAAGACCTAGTAAATACAACATAAGATCCATCAAATGCTTCTCCTTTACTTCTAGGTTCATCCTGGTAATTCAAGAAACCAATGTTGGAGTCGCAAGCTGATTCTTCTTGGTTTTCTGAAAAGAGATCAACGTCATCTTCTTGGTTCAACTTAAGTTGGAAAGAAAAATTAGATTCAGTTTCAATATAATCAACTATTGAGTTAGTTGGTGTTACTTCAATGGCAAGCTTCCCTGGTGGGGGAGGAAGGTGATTTGGTTGCCCTTGATTTATGGCAGCATTGCCCTAATATGACTGGTTGGGAAACATTCTCCTTGGTATATCCTGATATGAAGGAAAAGCAGACATCCCTTGTGCCATTTGTTTTTTGAGAGCTAGCAATTCATTTGCTAGCTTTTGTACCATAGGATCAGTGGTGCCTATAGAAGAATATTCATAAGATGAAGAAGATTTACCTCTGTTAAGATCTCTTCTTATCTTTCCTGCCAAGATAAGGTCATCTTCAACCTTAGTCACCAAAATTTGACTTGTAGCAAGGTCTATGTGGCCAGCCTATCTCAATAAGAAACTCACTTCAGGAAGCTGAGAATTGATGAAGAAGCATTTGAGATTCTCAAGTGTTAACTGAGCAATTGTGGGAATAATGTTCCTCAACTTGTCAAATTTGGCAATGAAGTCTCTCATGGGTTCATGAGACTCCTTATTCATTTGTGTAAGCTGAGATAATAGGGCATGTGCATCTTTTGCAAGCTTGAATCTAGCCTTGAAAGTGTTCCAGTCAGTCACTATTTGTGCTTGCAGATGATAAAACTAGTCTACAGTAGTGCCTTCCAATGTCTCCACAAATAGTCTAACTGTAATGTCTTGATATTCAACACCTATTACACCATAGGCTATGCAAAAGACTGTAATATGTTCATCAGGATTAACCTTCCCATCACCATAAAACTTGGGGAAATTTTTTCTTGAGCTATGAGGTAGCTCATGTACAGGTGGGGTAAGATTCAAGGGACCAAAAGTATTACCTTAGGGGCCTTGAGCTGCCATGATATGGATGTTAAAAGGAGGGATAATAAATCTCTATGGGATATGTATGGATAAAGCTCTATTAGCAGAAGAAAGAGCAGCTTTGCCTAGTATTGGGGACCTGATGTTTGTAGGAGGAAAAATCTTAGTTCGCTGAAGGTGAGTTTGTGGAGGGGAAAGATCAAAATTGTTTTGCTGCATAAGCTCAAATATAGGGTCAACAATACCTTGATATCTTTGGCTTCATGTGTACGATGGATCTACCAGAGTGTTAAAATAGATATGTAAAAGAACTAGAACTACTTCAATTTGAAGCTTGAGGCTTCAAACTGTACATTCATCCCAGCAGAGTCGCTAAAAGCTATTGGGTAAATATTTTGTCACTAGTTGACTGATGAAAAAATAGGTGCATCAACCACAACATAAGAAGATTTAATTGGTAAAATGTGTAGGTCTACCACATCATAAGGAGATAAATCTCTCCTCTCATCAAGGGGAGGTTCCCTATAAACTATAGTATACTATATATATATATATATATATATATATAAGCTGAAAATACACACAGGGGTGAAATCATATCATCCATCTCTCTTTTTTCAGAGATGATGCTCACAGAATAGAGGAGAATTCTAGTGTAATTACTGAAGGCACTTCTCTTATTTCAGATGTGATATTCAATCAATAGTAGGATCCTTCCTAGGTAATAATAGAAACCATAAGAAACCCATGAAAGCATAAAGCCTTTCATTGTTTCTCCTACTGATTAGGACAAAGTAACATAGTAGGATTAAGTTCATCCCAAAGTCTACACCTAAAACTACAACAGAGTGAAAGATTACGAAGGATAAGCAAAGTCTCTCCAGTATCCTTTATACAAAACACAAACTAAAAACAATTATGGCAGCATAAAGTCTCCCACAGTCAGCTTCAAGACATCTTCCAGCTTATTTCCACTTGTTCTGATTATTTGATTAAATAGAAAATACTATTTTTAGGAAAAGGACATAAGAACAATTTCCTAAATAACACAAGCTATTTCAACACAAAGTCTGAAAGGTCGCTTGCTTTCTCATTCATTTAAAAAAATATGATTAATAGTCTGAGCTCAAAGTCCTAGGATTGCCTTTCAATTTGGACAAAGCTTCGCTTCTCCTAACTGAGAGATCTCCTTTAATACAAAATGGGAAATTACAATATATAATATTCCAAGAAAGACTTGGGTGCTTGTTTTCATGAAAATGGCCCATGCTGAATTGAATGCCTTGAATATCTATGAAAGGGCCATGCTAGAATAGGGCATCAACCTTGACTTTGGCATTCTAAATTATCTCAAATGTCCCTTTCTCAGCATGGGTTGTCTATTCTTCTTAATGATGCTTACACGGCTGTCCATTAGCCTTTCCTTAATAAAAAAATAGGTCGTGCCTTTGAATGTTTGTGTTCCTTGATGTCCACCTAGTGGACTATTCCACCTATTAGAAATAACTATCCTACAGATATTTTTGGATTTCTTATAGTTGTTCTCTCTTTCCTTGCCATGTTTTGTCTCTTCTTAGAAATCTAAGCTCTCGAGGCTATCTTCTCACTGTTAGCTGGCTCTTTGGTTTCTTCCTTGGTTGGTCGTTGAGTTTGTTCTCAGGGCTTTTGAAAATCAACGGTTATTCCATCACCCTAAAATTGACATCTACAGGGACATCACTATTCACTTTGAACCTCTTTGAACCTTTAACCTTTGAACTCTTTTGGTTCAAATGTTCAATGGTTCAAAGATTCAATGTTTTGTGAAGGGCCACATTCACTTTCTTTTCTTCTTCAGTGGAACCATTTCTTTGAATTTTTTTCTAGAATCTTCTAGTTCCTTCATTTACTCGAAGCTTCCATTCAAACTTATGAACTCTTTGAACTTGTTGAACCTTTAAACCTTTTGAACCTTTCAGGTTCAAGGTTCAATGGTTCAATAGTTCAATCTTCACTCTTTGAAGCCTTCTTTTCTTTAAGTCTTTGGGACTTATTGAACTCGTTGAACCTTAAACTTTCAAAGGTGGGGTTCAATGGTTCAAAGGTTCAAAGTGGTTCATTCTAATTGTTTGAAGTCCATCATTAAGTCTTTTGATTGAACCTTTGCATTGAACCATCCTCAAAACACTAAGGAAAAGCCTTAAGTATTTTGAACTTCTTTTGAAGAAAGCCTGCCTGTTGAACTTGTGACTTCCTTAGCTGAAAAGGCTTGATTATTTGAAAAACTTAACTGCTCAGAACATTTTGAAAGAAAGAAAGAAAGAGAGCATTTTGGCCTGCAGGACCAAAAATGGTTGGCATGTTGTCCACAAAAACAAGTGACGGATTTTGGGAACAACACACTTATCTTAATCTCTTAGTTAAGATTGATATTCCTTATCTATATATGTAAGGTGCATTCATTGTATTTTAAAAACTTTGGAGTTATAATATTGATATTGTTTTTCTTTGTTTTGTATATTTATTTGTAATTTTAATTTTAGATTATTGTTTTTACGAATGTGATTTTATACTAATACCATATATCCTTGTGGCTTGGAACAATCTAATTATTGTTCCTTTCATGGTACCAATACTTAAGGTGTTCATCCTCAACCTTAGCCCCTTGGTATTATGGTATGGTCACATGGAGGGGTCTTAATTTATTATTCCTATTAATGGGGGATTAACTTCAGCCCTTGATGTTTTTTGAAATATTTCCAAGAATTATTTTTCTAAGGATTTAAAAAAAATTGCTGCAAATTTATTTTTTGACACATATATGATGGTGAATTTTGTAAAAATATAACTTTAATCGGTAACTAGAAATCTATTACTATTTTTTTTAAAGTATATATATAATTTTACACCTGATCTATGGGTTTCATTTATTTTATAAAATAAATTAAAATATAAAGTGCCAATTTTAGGGGGTGTTTAATACAAAATATTTTGGGGGCTGTCACAGTGTTGATTTGTGCACCCTTTTGCATCTTTTACTATTTGGTGATTTCTTAAAATGGATTATTCTTCTACATTAGATCAGTGTGACCCATTAAAGACAAATAATTACCACACCTGGAGATGAATAATGTAAACACTCAATAAAAACAAAAGGATTATGAGCCTTAATGACTACAACACAACCAGTGTTCACTAGAGAATATGAGAAATTTCCGTACCAATACAAATTTGATGAGTGTATGAGTTTGATAGTAACTTATGTAAGTGATAGTATTTTGTTTCATTTGGAAATATGTGACTCTCCTTTCAAAATATGGGAAAAATTAAAGGTTTTATTTGGTAAGGTATATCACATGAGAGCCATGCATCTTAAAGTAGAGATCACTTCTCTCAATCTTGAAGATTTTCCATCTATTTTAGATTTTATTAATAAGTTCAATACTTGTTGACATAAATAAATGGAAGTGGAAGATACTATAAATATGAAGAGTGTGTTTGCCTAGTTTTGTTTATGTTGAAGGGTTCATTCCAAATCTTTGCTTCTACCTTTTTATCTAGAATGGATGCCTTAGATGCCACGTTTAAAATGCTTGATTTAGAGTTATTTTGTGAAAGACTTACTAAGGTAGAATCCAAATTGTCTAATATTTAGTCCACCTATAAAAATGCCTTATTATCATCTCATTCTAAGGACAATGAAAATCAAAAATTAAACCTAAAACTACTCCTCCATATCAAAGTGCCACTAAACTCAAAGACAATAACTCTAAACCCAAAGAGTCTTCTAAATCTAGAAACAAGTCTAGCATTTCATGATCATTTTGTGAGTGGATTGGTCATGTAAACTAGGATTTGGAAAATAATACAATCCTTAGAGGATTAAATTAGAAAACACAAGATATCTATCTCTACTCCACCTTATTCTCAAGAGCCTGCCAAAGCATTTAATGTTGTTTGGAGATCTTAGTCACTTATTACAAATAGTTAGGTAAAGATTATGGTGATTCTCACCACATGACTTTTTCTAAGGAGTCTTTTTATCTCTTATTTTGGATTCAAATTCCAACATTGAGGTTGTAAATTATTCCTTTATTTTTGTTAAGGGAAAAGTTGACATACAACTTGTTAGTGGCCACATTAATGATTCACTATATGTTTGTGACATCACTTCACATTTTCTTTTTGTTTATCAAAATTATCATTATATTTAGGGTAAGACAATGACTTTCACACCACAAGGGGATTAAATTCAAAGTTTGTTGGATCCTGATTCAATTATTACACATGGTGTTGTTGATCATAGTTCTAGACTATATCACTTTGAGGTTTTTGATGATACTTTTTCTATGGGAACATGATTTATTTCTCATGATGATTACAAGTGTAAGCTTTGGTATGAGAGATTTTTACATCTTAATTATAGATATTTTATAGGGTTTAGCATTCATGGTATGGTTGATGGTATTCTTATAGTTTCTTATCTTGATGGATTTTGCCATGAATGTGCATTAGGGAAACAACACCAAGATCCATTTCCTAAGGGTATCCCAAGAGATATTCTTCACCACTTGAGCTTGTGCATAGTGACTTGATGGTTTTTTCTACTCCTTTCAATAGAGATAATTATGCACTTACATTTATTGATAATTTATTGAGGAGTACTTGGGTTTATTTTTTCAATTAAAAGAGTGAAATTTTTTACACTTCAAAGTCTTCAAGGCTTTGGTTGAGAATCAATCTTCTAGTTGCATAAAGAAGCTTAGGGGAGGGGGAGTAATTCAACAAAAAAAATTTGAGTTTTTGGCATCTCATGGCATTGTTCGCCAACACTTTATTCCTTATACTCCATAACTTAATGTTTTAGAAGAAAGGAAGAACCAAACTTTAAAGTAGATGTCTAACTACATGATGCATCCTCAGTATTTGCCTTCTATATGTTGGGAAGAAGCACTTAATGATGAAAAATACATTCAAAATCACACACCATATAGAGCACTTGATCATTTGAATCTAGAGGAGGCTTGGTATAGAATTGATCCTGATGTCTAATTCTTTCAATATTTTGGGATCCATTCTTAGGATTTTATACCAAAGAAGAAAATGAAAGCTATGGATAATAAGATAAAACCATTGATATTTTTATGGTATTTTGAGCACATGATTGCTTATCAAATTTTGGATCCTAATATTCATGATGTTCCTTTTTGAAGAAATGTTCAGTTTGATGAGATTTTCTCTTTTCGTGATTATTCATCTTCTTTCATGTCTTCTTATTCCTTTTTGCTCCCATCCATTGATGATTTTTCACTTCATCTTGATGACCCTTTCTTTGAGGAGCCAGTTCAAGAGGACACCAAGGAGGTTATGGTTATAGACTTAAATGTATATAATTTTCCCACTATGCCTATGTTGGATCATGGTACAATTTTATAGATAACACCTTTCATAAATTATATTCCACCAACTAGACATCATCATATACATTATATTGGTTCTATATTTTTATGTCAGGTATCTTATAGCGATCCATAGTATTTTTCACAAACTCATGGGATACAGGAGTGGAATGATGTGATGAAAGATGAGTATTGTTTTTTGATGAAGAATCATACTTGGTATTTGGTCATTCTTCCTAATGAAAGAAAGTTGGCTTGATGCAAGTTAATATATTGAATGAAATATGTAGCTAATGGGTCCATTGAAAAGTAAAAGGAATGTATTTTAGCAAAAGGTTTATCACAATTCAAATGTATTGATTACTCTTAGACTTTTACCCTTATTACCAAGATGGATTATGTGTTCCTTATAATTTCTATAGAAATATCATAGGGTTGGCTAGTGTACCAGATGAATGTAAATATAAATGGAATAACATGTTGGGTCTACTCATGATTCTTCTCTTGTTTATCGACTATGAAGGTCTCTCTATAGTATCAAATATGCTCCTTGAGCCTGGTATGAGAAGATAGATTATTTTCTTCTATCTAGTGGATTTGTTCATTTCTACTCAGATCATATTGTATATTTCCATCATGTTGGAGAGAATATTGTTATATTATTATTATATGTTGATGATATACTTATTATAAGCATCTCTTCTTTTCAAATTTAAGCTATTCAATAGGTTCTTTTGATGTAGTTTGATATGACATATCTCAATATTTTTCACTCTTTCCTTGTTTTGCATATTTATTAGTCAAATTCAAGGATTCATTTTATTTATCATAAGTACACCATTGATCTTATTCATCATTTTAGCATGGTTGATTGTGATCCAAGTCCCTTTCCTTTCTAGTCTAGGGTCACTCCTACTTCCACCTACACTACTCCTCTTTCTTATCCTACATTTTATAGGTTGTTGGTTGGTATTCTCATGTATTTTATCCATTGATTCAAAGGAATCTTAGGAATTACAAAAAAATTAAATTGTATGTGATTTGGAGCCATGACAATGAGTCAAATTTGAATATTCAATTTTCCCACCTTTTTCTTAATTTGAAATTTCAAATTTGTAAGGAAGGATTGTGAGTGTTTTAGTGAGTATAAACAAGTGTTGAATCTATGTAATTATTGAATAATGTTATATTAGACTTTTTATGGTCTTATAAAGGACCTAAGATGGTTTGAATGTATGTGTCTAGTTGAAAAGTGTGAGGTGGCAATCTTAGTTAACCACCTTACATGGGTCTTGGTGTTAGTGAGGGTTTCTTGATCTAAGAAATAGTTACTAATGTGTATTGAGAGTATATTTTAAATGTATAAATGTTATATAGATTTATTGGTTTTTAGAAGGAAGGAGATGGATAAAATAGGGTAGACATGGAGAATAAAATGGTGAAGGTCTACCAAGAAAGATGCACAAGGACTGTCTAAGTCATTTTTGTATGTTGAGCTAAAGCTTCAAAATAATATAATGGATATGGACATATTGAGTCCATTGAGTATTTGAATTTATTTTTTTTATAATAATTTGTATTCAAAAACTAAGGATAGGAATTTCATGTCATGGTCTACTTATTTTGCATGTTCAGTATTACTTTGTTCTATGTCCTCATAGTTTAAGAAAGAGATTAAGATTGAATAAAAGTAATATTGGAGATAGTTTTTTGTATTACCATAGATCCTTGAAATTCATATAGAATTTTAACTCACAATAAAGACTTTAGATGCTTCATATTTTGTCTAAACATTGTTGACTGTGACAACATTTTATACGCAAGTGTTATGTGTTTTTGAAAGAGATTGTAAGGGTATTGAATCCATGAAAAGGTTTATATGAGTTAGATGGAATATAAAAATAATTCAGAGAGTTATTTTAACTTTGTGTAATAGATATTTAGTGATCGTATTTCTTGATATTCAGTGCTTTAAGCTTGTTCATAGTGAAGAAAGATAACTCCATTCTTAAGACTTAGAAATTCTATGTATTATCTTTGCACTATAATTTGTTTTGAATTCAAGGTGAATGAAAATAATTTTATATAAACTATGTAAGATAGTGAGAAACTTAATATAGGTGTTAAAGTCTTTTGGAAGTGGAAGGTCCATGAAACCCTACCTACCCATGTTTTAGGTGGTAGAATACAGTGCTCATTAATTGAGATTTTATGTTTATGAGAGGTTTGAACATTTTTAGATCTTTAATATTCAAGTTAAAAGTGGTGTAGGTTCTATCTAGAACTAATGCAGGTGGATTAGTGTTTTTAAACCTCATAAAGGGAAATATATTCCTTTTAGTATGCTCTTCACCTTTATAGTGGCCTAAAAACTCTGAATCTAGGGTTTAGTGCTTAGAATGATTTATAACTATGTAAAATTTACAAAAATTTATAGTTTGAGTATTTTAAAGGATACCCAATTGATTTTCAAAGTTACAGAGTGAATGCAGATCTATAAGTATGGATTCTAGGAGTTTGGAGTACATTAGGCCTAGAAAAGGAATGATTGAATAGGTCTAAAGTGAAAGTGGACCTACTGAGAGAGTTAAGGAATAAAAATTGACATGTAGGAATATTTTTACATTGCCAAAAATAATTTATCTTTGGACTTCCTAAAGTGAGTGCACTTTTCTATACTATGCATTTATTGCCTATAAAAATGCTACAAAGAGTGTGTAAAGAATAGGTACAGTTGCATATGTGTGACTAAATGCATTATGTAAAATATATAATAAGAGAAGAGGTGTAAATGGATTATATAATATATTTTATGTGTTATTTAATGTTAGTTTATGTTTAGTACATAAATATGGAATAAATCTTGTATGTGATTTTATTGTGTATATTTTACATAGACTTAGTGCATAATGTTGCATTATGATTATATTAGGTTACTTTACTTATATTTGTTAATGATTACAGGAATGTAAATCTACAAAGATAATGTCTAATTACTATTATATATAGACTAACAGAATGTTTTTACAATGTTTTAGAACATTAATCTTGCTATTATTGATATTCAAGAATATCAATATATGTTTTAAGCTATTAAAATAATGAAAGACATAGATATCCTATATAAACTATTAATAACACAAATGAGTATCTTTTTTATTAATAAAATAAATAATTATCTATTCTATAATTTTTATATAAGAAGATAATTGCCATTTTGTTAGTCATATTGCCGTAAAAAATGTGACAATTACGATTACTAATTATTGAAGGAGGTTGAATTATATTAAATGCTATCCTAAGATCTAAATCTAATTTTTGTAAACATGCATGGAATACATTAAGATTAAAGGTATAGTTATAATTTTTTTAAATGATTAAAAGTGGACGTTTGAGTAGAGTACTCATACATGTAACATAGATTAACATGCACAGTTTTGAAATGAACATAATAATGACTAAAGAAAGGAGGAAATTTCATGTAATTTGAAATTAAGGATTTTTTAAGTATTATTTATGGAATTTAATTGGTTGTAGTCACTATTGGAATGGGAAAACATGGATTAGACATGGTGAGTATGAGCTAGGAGAGTTTGCATGCAAGACTCGATGGGTGAGTAGAATAAAATAAGAGGTGAGCTGAGAGGAGAATGGGATATGGTGAAGAAGATAAGGAAAATATAGAGAAATAAGGAGAAACAATTCAAGTTCATTTTATCTCATATTGGAAGTGACTTACAAGGTTGGTGAAGTAATTACTTTCATTACATATAGAATTACTATTTATGGTTTGGATTATTAGGATTTTGATCTATATTAAATCTTGTATTGAGAATACAAGCTTAGTCCTATGGATGGATGGGCCATTCATATAAATAAGCCATGTAATTTATGAAACCATAAGACTACAAGAAAATTTGAGTTGGTTTCAATCCATTAGAGTAAATTGAGTTAGATATTTTGAAATTTCAATACCCTAGTTTAAATCAGAATCTTGGGGAGATGAGATTGCTTTATATATTATAAACTGAGTTTTAAAACATTAGAAGTATATACATGTGAGAAATACACTTGAAATAAATATATATTTATATACTTAGAAATACAAAAATGACCTATTTTAGTATATACATATACATACATACATACAAAAATTTGAGTTGGTTTCAATCCATTAGAGTAAATTGAGTTAGATATTTTGAAATTTCAATACCCTAGTTTAAATCAGAATCTTGGGGAGATGAGATTGCTTTATATATTATAAACTGAGTTTTAAAACATTAGAAGTATATACATGTGAGAAATACACTTGAAATAAATATATATTTATATACTTAGAAATACAAAAATGACCTATTTTAGTATATACATCTCTCTCTCTCTCTCTCTCTCTCTCTCTCTCTCTCTCTCTCTCTCTCTCTCGGTCATCTCTCTCTCTCTCTCTCTCTCTCTCCTCTCTCTCTCTCTCTCTCTCTCTCTCTCTCTCTCTCTCTCTCTCTCTCTCTCTCTCTCTCTCTCTCTCTCTCTCTCTCTCTCTCTCTCTCCGTCTGTGTGTGTGTGTGTGTGTGTGTGTGTGTGTGTGTGTGTGTGTGTGTGTGTGTGTGTGTGTGTGTGTGTGTGTGTGTGTGTGTGTGTGTGTAAGGATATATACAAGTCTTAAATGTTATATACCAACCAGGTTTGAGTTAAAAAGGTTTTCAAATGTTTTAATTTAAAATTATTTAAATTGTCATTACATTTATTTACATACATAATGGGTATCGATGTATTTATTGTTGACTTGAAATCAAACTATATAATTTTGATAGATAAAAGTATGAACAAAATTAGTATATTTATACATGTACACAAATTTGGGGTGTTCATCAAAATGCAAATATTGTGTGTGTGTGTGTGTGTGTGCGCGCGTGCGCGCGCGTGCGTGCGCGCACTTGCTGAATATTTAAATGGGGCATATATCCATATATATGTATATATAATAATATATATCTGTTGCATGAAATTTAGAGCATAGATAATTATGTTAAATCCATAATTGTAAGTCTTAAACATTGAAATTTGACATATAATTGAATTATGTAATATGTTATAGAATGAGTATACATATATCTTTTATAGATTGAATGTTTATTATAACTTGAAATCAAGTTCTTATAATGTTTATGGATTGAATGTTTATTATATATTTTTCAAATTCCTCTATATATCTAATACAAAGAGTTAAACTATTAGGGCCAATATCATTCTTTGAGTAAATTTGATGGATTGGATACTAGATAATCATAGCTACTTAGCTTAAGGAATTATCAGATTTAGCTCTGTGCTTACTCATTAATTGTAACTAACTATATATAATCTAAAAAGTAGGTAAAGATGCTACTATCTATGTACTTATAAGCTTCTCAATCAAAACATATGACCACTAAAATAACTCAAAAATATAGAATTATTTATAATTTTGTGTAACTCTTATTAGTGTTTATTACACAAGTATTTATTATAATCACTTGAAACTATTAATTTTCATGGGATAATGTACAATAAATGTAGCCAAAATATTTTTCATAATCTTGAATTGTAACATTAGCTTTGCAATATATGTGATATAATAAATAGAAGATATATATTTTTAATTTCCTTTTTATTGTATAAACTTAGAGGATGTGATTAAATTTATAGGGAAATTCAGTATTTATAACACCTTATAATGTGAGGAAGATGTAGATAATAGAGTTATGCATAGGTTTTAGTTATTATTTGACCATAAAATTCCAAGCAATGTAGACATTATTTAGTAGGGAACTGATTGAATGACCTACCCATCCATCATAATAAAAAATGGTGCAGTACAACATGATATGATGGCTAATATTGTATCACTCCTCCATCTAATATTTTCCCACATGAAGTGAAAGTTATGCTTATAGACTATGTTGCTACTATTTATCACATAAATTGAAATCCACACAAGTTATGGTACTTTGAATTCCACTCCATTGATATTAGAAAAAATAACCTTGATCATGGTGCATTAATATTTCATTCAATGCAATGGATACAATGACATCCATGTGTAAAACTAGTTCAGAAAAAAAGTAAAACCTTATCAAATGTTTTTCACAATGATTTTTTCACTATTTTTAATATAAATTTTAGGTTTTTATAATGTTTTGGGCCATCATCTATGTCACGTGATCAATTTTACATTGGTTTGTGGAAATATCAAAGGTAAGGCTTTATTCAACCATCAATATCAACATCAAATATATTAAATATCAACTGTGGCATGATTTATAAACTATTCTTATGGTAATAAATCCTTCCATTTTTATGTGTCTTTTGTTGTTTCTACCAAATTAATTGTAACAAGCCTTAATGATGGTTAGTTTGTTAATTTATGTAGGATGTGAATGAAAATAGTAAGGAAATACAAGTATTTTTCTCCATTTTTCACCCAAATGAGACACTACTTGTCAACAAGATGAAAAATATAGTAAGTTTGTCAATTAATTTAGAAAAGTGTTTGGATGCAAAATAAATATCCACTATTTTTTTTTTTAAAAAAATCAAGGAGCTTACGTAGATATTTAGCTTTTATTTTTAAGTGTTATTTTTAACAAATGGAGGCTTCAAAACTTACAAATAGTTTCAAAGATATTCACTTGAATCCATTGTACAAGTATGAATTTTAGGTAATTATGAATATTCCAACCTTAAGCAAAATTAAGTTCTCTCTGCACTAATATCTTTTTAAAAAATTAATAATAAATCATATGGTGACCATGGCAAGTAGACTACAAGGCATGTGTAGACACTAAATTTGAATTATATAACACTTCAGACGTGTACTCTTGGAAAATACCTATCATGGTTGTAACCTTAAGTTTCAATACCTTCCCATTCACTATCTATGTGTGCCAAATTGATTATCTCTTAGTCCTACCACTATTATTCTGATGATAAAGCCTTTTATGCTATTTAAAATTATATAAACCTTACAGTTGTCCATTCCCTGCTAGTTTTGGACCTGCACATGTTTTCTAACTTCTTGGATACTTGCATCCCAGCTAGACACCTACTTTAACACTAATGTCCATTTTCAAATAAATTTCGTGTTCCCAAAATTCATTTAGTTTGAAAATGAACCATATTATTATGATTGGCCTAAGTGTTTTAATGCAAGATATTTAAAAAAAGGATTGGTATACATATAATATTAACTCTCATTCATTCCTCACCTAGAAAATACCAGAAAATCACATACACCTCAAAAAATAACTTACCAAAAGCACTTAATCAAGCATTCAAGTTAGAAAACTTGCCCTTTTCATCCCTATTTCCATATCAATCATATGATAAATATTTCAAAGTTACGAAAAATTTAAAGCATAGCCCATGAGTCTTTTTTTTCAAGTTACAAGCTAGGTCACTCTATGTACTTATTTATCACACATTGCATTCTTATGCACACACAAGACAACACATAGGGAATAACTACATAAGTCTGAGGCCCATTTCAAAATATTGGATGTGTAATCAATACCCATTTTTATATGGGTCCTTAGGGTAGCTTGACACCATTTGCCTAGTAATCCATTTTCCCATAGTCACTCAATGGGTGAAGAAGTTAGGATTTGATTATTTGAAAAAGAGTTATATTTTATGCATGTAATCTAAAAACACCTAAATAAAGGTGATATAAAACCCAAAAGACTCTATGTTATTACATCTATATCCATTCATTATTCTCTATTATACACCTACATCCAACTCATACATCATCATCAACACAACTGTCCAAATCCAAAGCAAGCATCTGAGCCCATAAATCATAAAATCAAAAGATATGATGATGGTTCTATAATCTTAATCTAATCCAATTTCATCCTATTTTATCCTAGATATACATTTGCATAGCAAACCAATTTATTTTATTTTCAATTTATTACAATATAAATCAATAGTTATACTTTTTTTTGGCATATCTAAGTTTTATAAATTCATAATATTATTTATCTAGGTTTTAAAATTAATTGGCCTTCTATAGACTATTTATCACCCTTGTGATTATTTATTTATATATTCTTAAACCTATAGGTATCCCATACCTACCAAATTTAGTGTAAAATTTTGGTGAACCCGACCTGTTAGTCTTTCTTCACAGCCTAATCTAAGGTTTTCAATCTACCAAGGTTTTAACTTGTGATTTATTTCTAGATGTAAAACTTTACCCTAGGGTTTTACCCTCCTCTTGTTGCAAATATTCATTTTCAGATACTTACAAGTTGTTTCTTCCTTAATAGATGAATTTCAACCTCCAAATATGTCCATTTCAAAATTCCTCAAAATTATTTTCTACTTAAGCTGGTATACTCAAAAACCATCTTTTTGTTTGCCCAAATTCAATATGAAATTTTTAAATTTTACAATTTACTATTTTCAATAAATATTCACATACAAGGTGAATAGTGTACTTATTTTATAATTAATATCTGGTTTTCATTAAAAATAATATTTTATTAAAAACCTCTTCCAAATATCTAAAATAAATTATTTTTTTATCAAAATTGTTGATCTGCTTTATTGGGAATATTCTAGGGTTTTATTTGTGAAACATTCCACATTGTTTATCCTATTTATGTTTCATAATAGAAAAAATTTAAAATTACTTAAGATTTTTTTCATAATATAGTTGATTTATACAAAAACCTCTTTTATTTTTCCAAAATATTGTAAGAATTTTTTGAATTTTGAATTTTACTATTTTTATTAAATTTCAGGCTATAATTTGAACACTATACTTTTTTTTCTCTATTTTTCGAGGATTGTCTCATTACTTATTTTCCCTAAAAAATCTATTTTATATTTAAAACATTATCATCCAATCACTTTATATTTCTTTCTCTTTGTTTGGCACATTATGGTGACACTGTCCTTTTGTCTCCAAACCCTAGCTTGTCTTAGGGTTTTCAAATTTTGTAACATCCCCACTAAGATCTACCTAGAATAACATGATTTTTTTAAATTTAACCAGCACATTTATTTATTATATTACACCACAAGAATCTAATTATTTATCCAGTTAAAAATACTCTAAGTACGATAATTTTAAAATAAGCATGTGGCATCTAACCATCATTGATCACTATCATCATATGAAACATAGCATAACTGAATATAGAAAGTAATTACAGATATTTAGCCACAACTGATATAAACATGCAAACATTATTGTCATAGTATAATACATAATTAATTACATCTTATTAGTTATAATATTTTAATAATAATAAACATAATCCAGTGTACAAGATACAAAGCTCCACAGAGCATGAGTTCCTTGAACTCCAATATCTATGGAAATCTTAAGTGTCCTCTCTAAATAAGTACTATTATAGGGAAGGAGAGCATCATCTGACAACTTTTCACACCAATCATGAACCATCAATCCCCCACACAATCCTACCATCATGGAATGGCTCTCCCTTCATGGATGAGTATATAGTGACGATGCAAGAATCTAGAGAGACAAGCTAGTATCTGTGTGATGTATGATTTCTAAGAACATGTAGTGTATAATAAAAAATATGTTATAACATGATACTGAACAAACATGTAAATCATATATATGAAATTACAATGTACCTAACTAACATTACTTGGCCAAAGTTTTCAATAGTTATTGATCTCTGGGATCATTCAAATTCATATACACCACTTGATCTAATTATCCTCATCTGGCATTAGTGATGTTAGTAAGCTAGTCAAGTTTGTCTAACTTCTTACTCAGTACCAATAATGAAAGATTTTTTTAACATATATATAACCAACAGATTCATATAGATTAATTCTTAGTAGCAATCATAAAACATGCTAAGCATAGGAACAATCAAAATGCATATATATAGTTCACCAAATATATGAATGAATCATCATAATATTGTTTATTGTGTAAATAATTAATCATAACAATTACAATGTATACCAACTAGGTATATCCCATATTTAAACTGCATACTCAAATTGTTGTAAGTAAACACAAATGTAGTATATTCTATGACAAGAGTTGTACACACTATTAAGTTTCAACAACTAGTCATAATTATCCCAGACACACAATCTTTCATTTTAACTATTGTTATATTTTTAGGAGGTTGTATACATGTATAAGTAGGGTTGTAATCTTTAGAGGTCTATGACTTAGTTTTGAACCATCAATGGAACTATAAATATAGGCAATCATTACATGCACTACTACATATGTATATGCACTCGCACATACTATTACACTCATGGTAAATATAGTACACAAGTTTTCAATGGAACAATGTACAATACACTAACCAATAATTCTCAATAAGTATTTGTGATATATGATACGGTAAACTAGTCATTTAAATTACACATAGTTTGTAAATATACTAACTAATAATGGAACAATCATGGCATATACTAACCACTAAACACTAGATCAATATCTAGTAATACATTATGAGTTAGATTATCTAGTAATGTAAGTATACTTATGAATGAAGAGTTTATATTCAATAGATCAAGTTGAGAGGCTACAGTCAATTTGATATTTAATATATCCCTTGTTCTAAATGAACTCATAACTATATATATTTGGTTTGGAGTATAATCACACATAGTATCTAAAAACCCATAACTAAATATATGGATGGACTTGGCATGGTTTCCAGTTTACTTCTCTAGTCATTACCTTTTTCAGAGTTCACTGTTTATATACATTGCTCTATATATTAATATATATCACTTCATTTATAATTCCATATATATAGTCAATTAGTATATATATTATTGTGAAGCGGGGAATTGTGTGTATCCTATTAAGTAGATCTCATAGCATACCAACACACCATTAATTAGATTTTATCAAGATTTAATTATATTATATTATTATAAAAGCCATTATACCCAGTTCAATTTATATGACACTATACTTAAATGGTGTGTGTGTGTGTGTGTAGAGATAGATAGATAGATAGATGGACACTTATAGCTATGATATTACAGATTTTTATTGTGCATAATGTCAAATTATACATGTTAATAAAATATATATTATGTCAAATTTTCTAGAGTATCATTATGACCTTTTAGAATATCAAAACACTTAATATTCTCTTTTATGTATCTATAATATCAATAATGTTGAATTGTTAGCTTTTCTCTTTTATGTATCTATAATATCAATAATGTTGAATTGTTAGCTTGAATATGTAATAATATACATAATGGCTATGACTCTGATATGCTAGACTATAATTTGATCTATACATATATAGGTTAGTTTTGAATCAATCATTTTTTTCCCTTCCTAAACAATTCATTGTTTACCATACATTGACTGTAGATCACTATTTGAATAAGAATTTACATGTCGCATATATATATATATATATATATATATATATATATATATATATATATATATATATATATATATGCGACATGTAAATTCTTATTCAAATAGTGATCTGCAGTTTAATAGGTGGTATATATATAAGTGCCTAGTTTAATATACAACTTTAATACATCATAGTGTTGGAATAGTATATGCATAGTTTATTGTGGTTTATATATGGCATAGTTTAATATATATGGTTTAATACTATATATATCATTGTATTAAATTAAAATATATTTACTTAGAATAAATCATTGTAATTAGATAATTACTAGGTCACTCTATAAATCATTGGCATTGATTGATCGGTATAATATTTTGTGGTTTAATATATATGTCCATTTATCTATAAATCATTGTAGATAGAGAAAAGTCACCGTATATACATAACAAGATTGGTGTATAAAAAAATCATTGTTTTTTTGTATATATGTTTATCACTATACCACATAATCAACTAGCTAGTTCTTTTATTATACATATTTAGCTGATTCTATACTGATGTGCTAACTAAATTTGATGATATATATATATACAACATACATACCTCATACATATAAATAAGTCACTGGTTTTCAATATTCTCATTTTATTTGTATACATTTATATTCAGTTTTAATCGATATACTCTCATATACAATCTACTCTCAATAATGGTTCAACAATGATAGTTACACTAATAAATCACTATGTTTCTAAGTAATACGATATAAAAAATATGCTAAACATAGTAAATTTTTCAAACTTCACAAGATTAGCACCTACCTCTCAAAAATATTCCTCTTGGTATCTAAGAAAACTCCCTCTTGTTCTACTCCTTTCTTTTCCTCCAATCCCACACTTCCTTTCCCTTCTCTTTTTTCCTCTTCTTCCTCTTATGTTGTGCCTCTCTTCATTTTTTTATTTTTTATATGAGAATTGGATTTTTTTTTAAAGCTACCCCCTTTTTTTTTTATTCCTAGATTTTCCTCTTTTTATGTTGTTGTCTTTCTTTTTATTTACTTTTTCCTAAATATATACTTTCTAATTTACTTATTTTATTTATGTATTTTTTAAATAAAATATAATTACTTTATTTTATAATAATATAAATTTAAAATAATTAACCTCTTAAAAATAAACAATCATAATGACTTATTAATAATATGACTTATTAATAATATGACTAATGTAAGGTTAATTACATTCCATCATTAAAAATGGTAAATAACACATTATTATTCAAATCAAATTAAAAGAACCACAATGAAAATTCCATAAGATTAATTTCACATAATTATTAAACTAAGATAACATATAATTAGTATGCATAATTAATTATGTAAGTGTAGATAATCATCAAAATGTACTAATGCTAGCCATTCAACTATGCATCTAATATGTACTATTTAATGTGGTGTGTAAAAGGTTATAACTCTTCCTCTATTATCCCCTAACATCTCCATCTATGTTAACCTCTTTGATGATGCTCTCCCTCTATCATGCTTTGAGGGTAATCCATAGAATTTTGGATTCATCGATCTTCGTCAGTGATTTACAAAAGGTCAGCTATGAAGATCGTAGCTGGTGGGATCCACTTTTATTTTAGAAGGGGATCCGACGGTCATGGTATATTAATGTAAATTTATTATTGATAATTACACTATTTATATACCATATTATTTTTGTGCTTATGGTTATGAAACATGGCAAGATGAGGAGTGTTTAGGGAAGATCCACATGGTGGGTCTTCTGGCCATCACATGGCCTGCCACCACTTTTTTTCTATTTTCCTAGTTACTTATACATGTCGAGTTCAAGCTCTAAGGTGAGTTCAAGATAACACCTGAGTGCCAACTAGAAACCCATATCGAGACCAATTTCAAGGCCATGACACTTCTTATAAATAAAAACCAACTCATCATTTTTATAAATTTCAAACCACATTACCAACTACATGCAGTTTTTATGACTAAGTTTGGCATGAGTTTTAAGCCAAGCAAAATAGTGAGATAAACATGACCTAAGCCACAATTTTAAATATATCAACGGATCCTATTTAAAGGATTTATAGAATTTCATCATGGCTAATGTGGGATATTAATTCCTATTTGGTAAAATGAAAATGACATAACGAGCTAATGAATCTGAACTAGTTTCAAAAGCCCATGGGCTATGTAATAGTACATAGTCCTGACTACGATGACATGCACATTGGGGAAATTCAAACACCATTTTTTAGAAATGAAAAGGGGAAATATATGTGGGAATAGTCTGGGGCGGATGGAGAGAGCTGATTTGGGAAGGTAGAGGCATCTCCATCTATGAATCAAGGCCATGGAGCATGATATATGCATGAAAATATTATGGAATGCACAATCCCAAATAAAGGGCATTTTCATCTATTATAATATGGGATTCTAGTCATGGGAGTAATGTACATGCTTATGGAGGTGACTAAAAACATGAAGACCCAAGACTGTCTATTTTGCATGGATAGAATCGAGCCTATGAAAGGTATTTTGTTGTAAGGTCATTTAGATCTGACTATTGAACAAGCTGGGGTGACATATAGTGCCTATGATAAATGGGTCATTTTATTACTGAGATCGATTTGGATATATATATATATATATATATATATTGCTTGGCATGTGTATCTTCATAGAGCCAAGTCTAGGGAAATTCATCTTTCTTCTATTTGCATGGTTTTTAGACATGGAAGATGGATTTTGTGACTATTCTATTGGATATAGACCTTATTGATACGGATCATGAAATTATTTGGTTAGATCATGGATAGATGTAAAGCTCATAAGGATGTATTTGTAGGATAAAAACCTAAGCTGAGGTGAAGCTTCTAGCATTGAGATGTATTTATATACATGCAGACATGTGACTTTATTTCATGATCCTTCCTATCTAGCAAGTATTTTTTATCATTCTAGAAGGTATGTAAGCATGATTCTATTTGGTAATGATTAGTTCAAATGTCAATTCATCTATTTTAAGTTTTAAACCTTGGGAAAATATGTTGGTAAAATCAAGCTTGTATTATTACATTTTTCTACTATCTTGGATGTATTTGTAAACACACACAAAACCTAAGTCTGATGTCAAATAATTTTCTTCTAGTGTATGGTTAGAGGCAAGGAAGAAATGTATTTGTGTGACTATATATTGATACACATAGAGACTCATGACTGCGTAAATTTTATTGTCTCTATTATTTATAAGGCCTTTGGCCATAGAGGGATGTATATAGTTATAGGGTTAATATTGGAGTTGTAAGTCTATTAGAAGGTAGAACACCCTCTAAGATCATCATGCCCATTTTAAGAGTTTTTATAGATACTCTAAATGGAGAAACTTACCCATATTCATGGAGATGAGATATAGATGATGCTGATGAAGGAAATTTGTTGATTGGTTCATATTTTTCACTGTCAGGTTTCATCATTACATTACAGGTTCTCATATTCCATTTTGTGATGTAAGTTTGAAAAATATTGATATTTGCATCATATTTAAATGGATCAGTTCGTAATTATGAACTCAGAGATGTATCCCAAATGGGTGGACTCCATTATCAGTTTTAGTGTCACTATACATTTCATTATGAGTTTCAGTTTATAATTTAGTTTGATAAATGAATTAATGGAACAATAGAACAAATTATGAGAAATTAAAACATGACACAAAATAGGTGCTACATCCTCATGAACTACATTCAAAAGTCTTAAAGTATATTTTAATGATTTAATGTGTTCTTTACCAGTTACAATACCATTAGGACTAAATGTTGTCAAATATTTTTCAAGATTACAAGGAAGGTCATGTACCACACCTATCACATTGATTGAAGAATCACTTATCCAAGCCATACCTTGATAGGGATTGGATACAAGATCACCTTGAATGAGTGAAGTTGGCTGATACTTTGAAAGTCTATGCTCACCTTTGTCTCTCCTATCTCTCCTATGGAATTCTAATGAAAGGAGGGGAACCCTTATCTCTAAATGTGACCTGGTCCTTATCTTTGGCAATTCTATCTTAAGATATTTGAACCCTATTTGAAATACAATGTGTAAATCTTACCTTTGAAAATAATGATGATCAAACTTACACATTAAGTGAATTTTTCACAAATATGTATAAATAATGGCAAAAGACATCAACATTTAACTAAGTTAGCTCAAAGGAGTGTCCAAACAAGTAAATATGGTTGATCTTTACACATTTCAAGCTCAAATAAACTAAATTTTGCAAATATCCAACCGATCTTTGAGTAAAATAGCTATTACTAACCTCATACACCTTGGATTCATATATCTCAAGTTATCTTTACCATAATTAAAATTCAAACTTAAAATAACAACTATATTTGTCTAAGTGAGAACAAAGACTAGTCTAAAACCATTAAGATCAATTATCTTTACACAAATATGCTAAAAGAAACATGAATATACAAAGAATACATCAATCTTCAACTAAATTCACCAAAATTAGTAGAGATGTTACAAATTTTCAAATATTTAACTTAGCCCTCCTAGTGCCAAAAAATTTTGTTGATTTTTGAATGTGTACCACTAGGTCAACAAGTTAGTGTTTAAGAAACACTTCCTATTTTTGGATTCAATGAATCTATTGCATGAGTTGCAAGTTGAGATAATCCTAATATCCTTGGTATAATAAGGGCATAACACATAAATTATTTCACAAATTTGTATTAATTGGTGGTTGGAAGCCACCATGGCCTATAGTTAATCTTTGATTTTGAGGATGATCTATTCTATTTGAATTAAATTATGCTTAAAACTAGGTCTAAAGCTAAACTAAGATGAATATTCACAATGAAATTGATCTAAGTTGAATTGATAAAAAATGGAACAAAAGGAAGGGTAAGGTAGAGAAGAGATGTTGATCTTCATTCCAAACATCATGACAAAGTTTAAATATCATCCAGGCATACACTTAACCAATGTATGACATGAAGTAGTGTAATCACAAATCCTATCACACATCAGGAAAACATCTAAATAATGTGGCAAATAATGCAAATAAAAACCAAATTCACTTTAAATATTTACCCCTATAATCAAAAAACATTAGCCCAAATGCAAGAAGAGTAAGAAAATAAAATGAACCTAAGAATTTTCAATTAACCTAACATTGGTGTAAGCTAACAACTCTACATTGAAATGGACACACTATGACTTCATAAGAACCATTCAAATTTGGAAGTCAGAACAAACAAGAGAGAGAGAGAAGCTAGTATAATAAAAGATACAAGCAAATTTAGATAAAACTTTGCAAAATTCCTTAGTTGTATTAATTGCTCAAAAGTCAAAATTGGTTTTGGATTGAAAAATTATCTCCCCATTCATAATGTTAAATACCTCTTTATATAGACCTTTCATGAGGTATGTCAGTTAGTCATGTCAAATTTTAAGGACAGTTTTCCTTTTACAATCTTTTGAGAAACTTCTAGACAATCTAAATGATTAACCTACATGCAATGTGCTTTACAAGTTATACATGCCTTCAAAAAAGAATATTTTATTTTCAATATATACAATTCTAAGATACAAAATAATATTCCTATCTTAACTAACTTGGAAACCCTTGTGTCATCGCAGTCTTTTATTTCCCTTGTAGGATCTGCATTCTATAATGTTGTTCATTGATCAGCTAGAGATCAATGATAGGTCTCATGAACAATTATTTTTATTGATCTTCTAGGCCCTTAAGATCCCTCCTATACCTTTCCAAAGATTTTTTTATTCCCATATCATATCCTATCTTTTCTTTTGATGATAAAATTAGGCCCATGACCTTCTTATTATGATCCCCTATTTTCCCCTGTCCTTGATTCCTTACTTTTTGCATGGATTGAGTAGTTTTGTGTTTGATCTCCTCCTTAGTTATCCAACCTAAGGGACTAAGTATGATAGTATATTTGATAAAGCTATCCAATATGTGTAACATTTATCTTCTTGTTGCTTGAGGTCTTTGTAAATGTCCTCCATCTACTTGGACCAGCTACTCAAGGCCTTGATATTATCAATTAATATATCCATAGCCATATTAAGGTGGTTTAGGTTGACCATCCTAAATTTAGGGACATGATTTTTAGTCAAAAGCTTGATCAAATCCCTTACTTGGTATCTCAAAGCCTACCATTAGCCAACTTGCCATATAGCCTTAGTACTTTGTGTATTTATTGCATCCTTCCTAGTCTTGACTAGCTTTCAAGAATTAAATAAATCAATTATGGTGTCCTCATATTTCTTAAATTTATCTTCTTGGATTGACAAGATGTCTTATTCTTTCAAATTCTTTTTCTGTTGCAAGATATCCTTGATCATTATTTGTAATTGGTCTGATTGAGTTTGATCCATTTGAAGAACATTTTTTTAAATATTAGATCTTCACTAAGCTTTTGTCCTCTAACTAGGGTTAATCTAATAAAAGGTTCCATTTTTGGAAAATGAATTCATCCCCTCCAACCATGGCTTTATTTTCATTTACCCTCCACAAAATGGTTATAGTTGGGTCAATTTTGATACCAACTAAAGATTGTTTAACCTTAGGAGTTGGGGTCTCTATCTGTGATCCACTTGATTCTCCTAGGGCAGCCATTCTTTTCTCTTCCTCCTACAATGAAACTATCCATGGCTTAACTTCCTCATGCACTAAAATATTTATTTCTTGCACCATTACCCAAGGATGGTGCATAGTAGGTACCTTTTGTAACTTTCCATAGATGAACCATTTGGGAATGGTTAGACCCTGAATCAAGGTTTCTTCACTGAATAGATTGACTTCACTTGAAGGATGATTGAAGGCCTCATTGGGATTTTTTCACTTAATTAGGATAATGTCCAATTCAAATTTTATTTTGGGATTGTTTATAAGAACTAGGTCTAACACTTCCTTCCCCTTTTATTATTTTATTTCTTCCATTTATTCATCATCACACTCATAGGATAATGATAGCATTTTGAGGGCATCTTCAATTATTTCACCAGGGTCTAGTGCTACCACATGAACCTATTCCATTGGTGATCCTTACTCCTTTGCTTGGGTTGAAGAAGATGAATTTTAATTAGGCCTTCTCTCCTCTGGCCTTTGCTTAATTTGTGACTTAAGTCTATACTCTATCTGTAACTATGTTGGAGGATGTCTGGAAGGTGCACCACTTAGAAAATGGTACTTCCTTGGCTCCAATTTCCATATGTCATCATTCCCTTTTTCTCCCTCTCCATTCTAGAATTTGGAGTGATGTTGTGCCTTTTCCATCTAATGGTGACCACAGAGAATGAAAAGGCTTTTGTATATATGGGGTCAAAAGGACTAGGCTAGTGATCATAAGGGATTTTGATTCCTTTGGTGTTTAGATACTCCTTGACCCTTCCATGGGGATCCCACTATCTTAGCTCATCAATTTGGAGATTGAAGGAAGTCCTATGTTTGGAAGAAACCTCAAGGTTGTCCCAATATGCAAAAATAGTCCTACCAAGGGTTATGGGGAGGCTATGTAGGATCCCCTTCCTTTTGGTCTTACAAAGACCATCTATCCCATTACATATTTGGTGATCCACCTCCCGATTAGTTAACTTGATTGGCACATGGACTAGTAATATGAGGGGAGTATATCATGTTCCTTCAATTCTAATTATTGTACAATCAAAGTATGTATAACTAGATGTCCCCATGGCCTCATTGACATATTAATCAAGGGGTTGACTCTAGACATTGGATTCCTAATTATGGCCTTTGCTAGGGCTAGATAAACACAATCATATATGAATTGGATGCGGTCCTTGTATTTGAATATGTTTAATTTTGAATAGTATTGGGAAACTATTTGTGTCCCATTAGGTAACCATTATCTAAGGTTGGGGACTTTTACTATGGCAAGTGAGACATCCAAGAGGTATGACATCATGAAGAATTGGTTCCTAGTCTTATTTTTTATTGCAAAAAAATGTCTACTTAAATAGGTGTTGATAACTTCACCAAGAGAATGGGTGAGATGGAGATGCTTCTCAATCATAAAGTAAACTAAGGGCACCCAAATTTTGTCCACATATAAAGTGGTTATATTTCCACATAACCTATTAATAATAGTCATTATCATTCTTATCTTAGGTCTGATTTGACCAATGGGGATGTTAGCATTGAAATCTGAAAATACTTGATTTTTAGAATACATCCATAGGGCAAAGATGTTCTTCAAATCATTTTTCTTGGAACATTTGTTGATAGCAGTTTGGTCTACTTGGGGCTTACACAACTTGTAATAGTTTTCAAATGATATAGGTGAGATATAAGTAATTTTATTTAAACTACCCTCATGAATAATCATGCCTTTTTCTATTTTTTCATCTTTAAAAATAGGAGAGAGAATGTCTATATAATGTAGTACCTCAGGTTTGGGTATAGCATAATGGAGACCTATCATCTGAATGGAAATTGTGTCATATTAGAGATTCCTTGCGGACACGTTATTCTCCTCTTCTATTATGATGGGCTTTTGGTTCTCAATGGTCCAAAATAAGCTCAACCAATTTTTGTCACCAATATTTAGGGCTATATCATCGAACTATGTGTCCTTAAAAATCCTCCCTTCTACATCTGAAGTCAGGTAGATTTCTACATCTTCTATGGAGACACTTTTTTGGGCTATCATGGCTATAATTTCTTATTAAATCTCTCACTAACATCCTTTAATTCAAATTCAAGGTCAAATTCTCTTGCACAGATGATAATTCAATATTCCTTGGCTCAATTATAATGCTCACAAGGTCTAATTAGGGTTTTCATGCTTGCTAGGGTTTTCCTAAAGGTTTCCTTAGATCTTTAATGGTGGTAGCTTGTTGAAATTTTATGAACTTAATGCCTTAGATTTTGTTTAGATCCTTGTATTTATACCTTTGCATTTCTCAGGTCGACAAGATTTTCAATATGGCATATTACACTTACATGGCTTTGATGTGACATTACCATGGCCTTTTCATGGGATTCTTCCCAATAGTGTTTAAAAAGTGACCATTATCCTTTGAAAATTCTATATTAATCCCTCATCATTGGATTTATTTATATATATCAACATGTTTCATTGATCTTGATCTATAAGATCAAATACCAGTAGTCTCAAGCTTTGTTGAAAAGTCCACATCGATCTCATATCATTGATCTTGATCTATTTAGTTATCCCTCCTAGTGCATGGACCATTGATCAAAATGTGTACACTCATCCACATACCATCGATCTTCAAAAGATGCTTGAGATTTAACTTGTGGTCCATGGCCATGCCATGTGTCATTTTTAAATTTATCCTTAACTTTTAAACATTCATTATGCACTGTGAGATCTTATTTATCCAAGCAAATGTAGACCATTATATCTTGATCCACTTGATCAAACACCATTGGTTATTGAGTGTTCTTTGGCTGAGATCATGAAACTTATCACTTTCTCGATTATCTTGATACTCTGTTAAAAATTCCACATCGATCTTGAGCTATTAGATTAATTTCCTCTAGATGAGCATGCATCATTGATACTGATCACTAGATTATGTCCTTGATTCATGAACCATTGATCAAAATGTGTACACTCATATATGTACCATCGATCTTAAAAAGATACCCAAGCTTTAATTTGTGACATGTAGTTGTGTGACTTGTCATTTATGCATTTATCCATAGGGTCATTGACTTTTTAAACTTTGATTTTCATCGTCAGATCTTCCCCATCTAATCAAACATGTATCATAGATTGTGATCTAGATAGTAGAATGAGATTGGTTTATATGAAAAATGAAAATACATAAGTTAGAGCTCAATAAAAATAAATTTAAGCTAAAGTCTTAGACTAATGTTTTTATTTTTATTAATAAATATGAATAAAGAGTTAGTCTAAAGTCTTAAGCTAAGTTAGAGACATAATAAAAGGGACCCCGCATTTAGTTAGACCGTGATAAGATAAAATAGAATAAAGGGGGCTCGAGACGTGAATGACTTAGGATAAATATTTTAGACTAAGGTCTTGGTTATGTTGATAAACATTACAAGGACCTTAGGATAAAATATAAAATAAATTAAATTGAAGTTTTCCTATGAAAATTTAAATAAAATATCCCACCAAATTTGAATTCAAAAGGATTAGTAAGACTAAATATAGACTAAGGGTTTTATCGATTTAAATATGAATTTAATTAAACATTTATAGACTAAGGGATAGTAAAAGGGGTAATTTAACATTTTACATAAAACCCTAAGTATTGTTTGTTTCAAATGAACTCCATTAAACCTACAACTTGAAACACAGATGTCTAATTTTAGTAATTTTAGATAAGATCAAACCAAAGCCATGAACAAATAAGTGAACCAGACCATGGTGTGGATGACTTAAAATAAATATGATGTGTAAACATGTTAATGACACTCTGATCAGATGAATTTTCAAATTTAGGGTACAAATTTGCATAATTTAAGACAAGGGTACCCATTTTTTAGGAATGGGGGTATGTTGACTTCAAAAATGGCGATTTCTAGGGGAAACATAGAAATATGTTATAATTCAGAGACTCTGATTTAGACTAGTAATTAATTTAGTTATTCCACTTGATCAGTCGCCATTATTTAAATCAATTCATGGTTAAAATAAGTCTTACACATGTACAATTAGGATCAAACATCAAGACCTAGTCATTTTGTGTGTGTGCTTTGATTCTACTTATTGTTTACCATGGGATCTAAAGAACAACTTGCATATTTCATGACGTTAACAATTATCATTGACTTATATCATATTTAGATGTCTAATAAGAACCATGCTTTAGATTAGGGAAGGCTTGGGCATTAGTTTGCTACTAGCTAGGCATCCATAGCCCTAACAGAGATGAATTTAGCTCCACTCAAGGCCTTACTCCACTGCCAGTTAGGCATCTATAGCCCTAATGGATATTACCAGGATCACCTCTACCTAGAAAGATTTTGATTTTTTACAATAATCCCTTATTTTTGTATTTTTTAGGTCATTTTGTCTTTTTATCAAAGGTTGGGAACTAGGTTATCCAGGATTAGGGATTTAGTCAAATGTTAGATCTTCAGACAATCATCTTTAGTTACAAACTTTGTCCTAAGCAATGATGTTTGTTAAGTGTAAACATGACTATGTCCTAATAATTCAAGATTTCACCCTACATGTGCAATCCTTTTTAAAATCAAGCTTAGATTAGAACAAGGTTTAAAATATTAGGGAAAAGTTAACTTATCCATTAGTCCTTACTAGTTTCTCAAAACTATAGCATTAATCTCCTATTTCATCAATCCATGATCAACCATTACCTGAGGATCATACCTGCATTCCTAAATTATGGAGTTCTTAAGCAATTGGGTGAACCTTGAGCTAAAGGCTATCTAAAAGGACTTATTAGAAGCAAAGAAAAAAGCAAAGAAATCAAACACACCAAATAAAAATTAACCAAATAGAAAGAAATGAAATATGCAAACAAATATATATAAACATATGTACAAACAAGGAACAGGAAGGAAAGAACAGAAAGAAACTAACCTAGCCTATCTATACTAAGTCTAACTAGTCTTAAAGTTTACTCCATGAAGACCCTAGGTAGGAACATAGATAAGTATTTCTTAAGGTACTTCTCATTGGTTGGCAATATGAACTATGTGCCTTGTAAGTCTTTCAATTTGAAGGTGTTATTTCTTAATGTTTTTGCAATATGATATGTGCCAATCCAAAAAGGAGTGAATTTTCCATGTTTACACTTGGTTTCAGATAAATTATTCTAAAGAAGAACTAAGTCTCCTTACCTAAACACATTTATCTTTGAATGTTCATCAAACCACCTCTTGAATGTGGTTTACTATCTACTAAAATTGGCAAAATCTTCCTCTCTTGTATCTTCCATCTATATTATGTCAAGTAACCTTGAACATGAAAATTGTTGGTCCTCCTTCATGTACTCTTGCATGAACCTGTATTTGGTAGCTTGAGTGTGATGGGAAATATATGTTCTTGACCATATACTATAAAAAATGGTGATGTTTTGAGAGCTTGTTTGACTCTAGTTCTATCTACCCAAAGGGCATACTTAAGTAGCTTGTGCCATGTTATAGGTTTATCAACTATAAACTTCGTTATAACCTTCATCAAGTTATTATTCATTGATTTAGACACTCCATTACCTTGAGGATAATGGTTTGATGAGAACTTGAGGATAATGTTGTTATCATATGCCCACTCAGTCATATCGATAGATATAAAGGCAAATCCATTATTATAGACTATAGATACAAGTGTCCCAAACCTTATGCATATGTTTTCTTTTAAAAATTTGATCACCTCTTTTATCCTCCATTGTTTGGTTACCAATGCTTTAGTCCATCTAGTGCAGTAGTCAATAGTAGTCAGAACATACTTGTGACCATCAAAGGAATTGGGGTTAATAACCCCCAGAAAATCTAGTCCCCATTGGGCAAAGGGTTTATCAACTATTATTGGATTTAGTGGCATGGCTACCTTGGGCTCTTTAGTGTTGAATAATTGACATGAATGACACTCCCTCATATGTTTTTGAGCATCCTTGAAGATAGTAGGCCAGTAATAACTAACTCTAAGGATCGTATGGGTTGTAGTCCTTCTATATGGATGGCCACTTCTGATATTTTCATGGAAAGTGTTCAAGATCTCAATTGCCTCTTCCTTGGACATAAACCTTAGGTAGATGCATTCAAAAAAATTCCTATACAATCTATTCTTGATCAAAAAATGAGATGCCTTGAGCCTTAAATCTCTCTTTTGCTCTCTACTTAACCCCGTAAAACAATAGTCATTGATTAGTAAATGAATAATAGGATCATACCAATCATTAGGCTGAAAATTTTGGTGTTCTACATGCATGACACTTATCTTGCAATTAGCATTGGCAATCAATTGAATTATACCTTGGCATCTTACCAAATTTTCAATTTTCATCTCTAGATCATATTCTTAGAGAACAAATATCCACTTACCTCTCATTTCTCCAAGTTGACATTGACTAAGTATGATCTTAGTGGTAGGTTTTGGTAGTATTACATGTACCATATTTATAAGGATATAATGCTTAAATTTATTCACTACCTTGACTAGAGCACATGTTTGTTTGTCAATAAGAGAATAATTATATTCAATAATTTTAAATTTAGTACTCATGAAAGTAATAGGATGATCACATCCATCTATCTTCTGAGTTAGGACAACTACAATTGTATGGTCATAATCAAAAGAGTAAACATAGAAGTCTTTAGTGATTTTTTGACATATCATCATAGGGGCTTGTCCAATTGCTTCTTTGATTTCTTTTAAGGCCTTCTTAGTCTCTTCATTCCAAGTGATTTTATCATCTTTATTCAACATTTCATTCAAAGGTCTCAGTATTTCTACAAAACTAGAAATAAACTTTTTCACAAAGTTGATTTTACCAAAGAATGACTTCAATTCATTCCTACTATTAGGGGGTTATATCTTTAATATAGCATTTATTCTATCTGGGTCTATAAATATCCCCTCATAAGTTATAACATGTCCCAACAATTTTCCCTCAGTTACACAAAAAATGCTCTTATTTAGGTTGAGATTAATTTCATACCTTCTACACCTTTTAAATACCTAATACAAGTGCATGATGTGATCTTCCATGTTCTTTGAGAATATAGTTAAGTCATCCATGTAGATGATAATACACTTACCTATCAACCCCTCAAAAGCATTGTCCATTACTCATTGGAAAGTTATACATGCATTTATTAGTCTAAAGTGCATCCTTTTATAGGAAAAGGTTCCCCTTTTCATAGTGAATGCAATTTTTATTTTTTCCTCCTTGTTCACAAGTACTTGGTTATACCCTAAAAAACCATCAAGGAAGGACATCATCTTAGAACCACTAACAATTTTAATAACCTAATCAAGAGAAGACAAAGGATAGTTATCTTTCTCATTTACTCTATTTAGATTTTTAAAGTCTACACAAAGTCTGATTTCCCCATTTTTCTTCCTAACTTGTACTAAGTTAAATACCCAAGTGGAGTGCCTAATGGGAAATACTATCCTTGCATCTATAAATTTATTGACTTTTTTATATATTAGAGGCTCTAGGATAGGGTTGACATGTATTTATTTTTGCCTAAAAGGCTTGTAGGTTTCTTTCAGCAGTATGATATGAGTTATGTCCCTGGGATCAAAGATATTTAGGTCCTCATATGACCATGCTACAACATCTTTATATCTAATCAATAGCTCTTTAGTTCTTCTTAATTCCTCACTAGTGGTGATTGTACTAATGTTGACTAGTTGGGGTTGACTTTGTGAACTTAGGTCAACAACATTGTAATCTTTCCCATCTACTTTGGGAATCTTGAAAATCTTAGCGAATTTATCTAAATAAAATAGCCTCTCTAAGGCTATCATCCCTTTATAGATCTAATTATCACTAAATTAAATGACCTTGTCATCAAGTTTGCCTTCATTTTTATCATCATCAAGGGTATTTTCACTGGCTTCATCAATGATGTGAGCCTCAAATAATCCTGAGCTAGTCATGAAGTCTATGGTCTTATAGTCATCACTAAATACCTACAAATGGTTGATATTGTCTAGTACTGAGGGACATGGAACTAATTCAATACTAAGGCTTTGTAACTTAGAACTTTGATTGGGAATAAGGTTGGCTGTAGCTAAAATAAGTTCATTGACATCCTTGTTTTCCTCTCTAGGGATTGACATTATGTTGAAAGCATCAAAACATTCAATGAAGTCCCACAATATAAATTTATACTTCTTGAGATACGATAGCTTGCATTGGTATTTACTTTTGACCTGATTAACTACTAGTTATGAATCACCAAAAAATAATAGTTCCTTGATCTTGTGTTTAATTACAAATTATAATCCAAGAATAAGTGCTTCATACTAAGCCATATTATTGGTGCATGGGAACTAAATTTTATAAGAGGCATTGTATTCTTTCCCAATGGGATCGATTAATACTACTCCTACTGTAGAACCTAATTTGCATATAGCACCATCAAAATATAGCTTCTATAATCTAGGCATAGCATGAGAAGTTTTGGGGTTACATACATTTGTGGTGTCAAGAGTGTAAACACCTAGATCTGAGTTAACCATGTTGATCTTCTCATTGGTTGCAATATACTCGATGATCATATGCTTCATTTTAGGTTACCTTTCTATCATGATCTGATTTGGAACTCCTTTCCAAGGTAACCACATATGTGAACAATCAATTGATGTATAACCATTCAATGATCTGGTCTAGTCCCTACTTAGTAGCAAACCAAATGTATCAGGAATATCCACCACTTAGATGATAATGAATTATTAGATCTATGGTTCAAAAGCAATCTACATGTGAACATTTAATAATTCATGAATCACTTTGACTCTTGATTTATATAATTAAGTTAAAAATCTATCAGATTTAATGGGAGTCAAGCCTAATTTCTCATAAATACCTTTAGGCATAATGTTTGTAGATGCACCTGAATCTATCAAGTAATTATGCAAATTATTACCAAATATCCTGACTATGAGTAAAAAGGGTGGAACATCTACCTTATTTTTTAGAATTACAATGTTAGTATATGCATCCTTTTGAGACTTACCAGGCTTCTTTGATAAAGATTCCAATCATAGATCCATTTATTCTATGATCTGCATCAGCTCATGCAAAGTAATGTTAGCTTTGATTTTTTTCATGTCCTCTACTATATTATACCCAATCCTATTGGAAGAATTAGATGTATCAACATTAGGTTTAGAGGTACTTCCCTTAAAAGGATTTGGATTGTTGTCTGATGTAGTAGAAGGAGTGTCAAAATTATTTGTATTTGAGCTAGTCAAAGGTTGTTTCTACTCCCTATTCATTAGAGGATAGTCCTCTTCAGATATTACTGAAAAACATAGATCTCTTCAATGATATGTTCAAGATCATTCTCTTCATGGAATGATAACTCAAATGTTTCCACCATGAGAGTTGAATCAACATATTTGGATGACCTTGAAGAACTTGAGGTACCTACACCATTGTCTTTATTGAGAACAACTTCAAAAGTGTCTAACTCTTCTTGAAAAGCTTCAAAAGCATTACAAAATTCTAGACAATCTAATTTACCATGTTTTGAAGTACAATGCACTCTAAAATAACCAGGTAAAATTACATCACCAATATTTATATCAAGCACATTTTTATTAGAAGATGACTCATTATTGAGTCTATTGTTGTTGTTGTTTGTAAATCTGTTTGAATGCCTATTGAACCTTTGAAGGACAAGTTCTTATTATAGATTTCTACAGTGTTGCCAACTTGCCTTTGTAGCTAAATGAAATCAATGTTTAGCTTTTAAACCATTGTTAACATAGAATTATTCTCATTCTTGGGTGCCTTAGAACTATGAACTTGAATATTGGTACTAGCTATAGGCATCAAAGCTATCTAGTCTTGTGGACTAGATCTACTAGTAGTATTATTCAAAAATCTTAGGTTTTAGCTAGGATGTACATGGTTCAAAGCCAATTGGTTCAGAACTAGAAGTTGATTTAAGGCTAGCATATTTTTATTTTCATTGGGGATGATATTAAAAATATGCAAATTTGGATTAATTTTAGGAATATTATATTCCATTTGGCCCTAGGGTTGCATTTGATCATTAATGATCACAACTTCAACCTAAGCTAAGGCCAATGTATTAATGACCTGAGTAGATTATTTGAGAAACACAAAAGTCATGGGATCCAAGGAATACCTGTAAATATCTAAGGCTAAATCCACATTCGGTCTATAAGGAGCTATGGTTCTGCTAAATATTTTTTAGAATCTAGCATTGAAGTCTCTTATGGGCTCATTTGAGTCTCTTTTGACTATGGTAAGCTATTGGTAAAGGACACATGGACTAATGATTTTTCCAAACTGATTAATAAAGTAATTATTAAATCATCCCAACTATCTATGTAGTTTTCGAGAAGGATAAGGAACCATTCATATGCAACACCTTTGAAAGTAAATGGAAATAGTCTATGTGCTACATCCTCATGAACTACATTTAAAAGTCTTAAAGTAGATTTGAAGGATTTAATGTGTTATTCAGTAGTTACAATACCATTGGGACTAAATATTGGAATATATTTCTTAGGATTATGAGGAAGGTCATGTACCACACCTGACACATTGATTGAAGAACCACCTAGCCAAGCTATACCTTGATAGGGGTTGAATATAAGAGCACATTGAACCAGTGAAATTGGCTGAGACTTTGAAAGTCTATGCTTACATTTGTCTCACCTAGCTCTCCTATGGACTTCCTATGAAATAAGGGGAACCCTTGTTTCTAAATGTGACTTAGTCCTTATCCTTAGTAATTTAAGCTTGAGAGCTTTGAGCCTTATTTTAAATACTACGTGTAAGTCTTACCTTTGTAAATAATGATGATCAAACCCACACATTAAGTGAATTTTGCACAAATATGTATAAATAACGATAAAAGACATCAATATTTAACTAAATTATCTCAAAGGTGTGTCCAAACACATAAATATGGATGATCTTTAAAATTTTCAATCTCAAAAAAACTCAAATTTTCAAAGATCCAATAGATCTTTGATAAAAATAGCTATTACTAACCTCAAACACCTTGGATTCATGGATCTTAAGCTATATTTACCACAATTAAACATCAAACTTCAAAGAACAACTATCTTTGTCTAAGTGAGCATAAAGACTAGTGTAAAACCATTAATATCAATGATCTTTACATAAATATGCTAAAAGAAATATGAATATGCAAAGAATACATCAATATTCAACTAAATCACCAAAATCAACAAGGATGTTACAAATTTTCAAATATTTAACTCTGCCCTCCTTCTAGTGCCAGAAACTTTTGTTGATGTATGCATGTATACCACCAATTCAGCAACTTAGTGTTTAAGAAAAATTTCTCATTTTTGGATTCAAAGAATGCATTGCATGAGTTGCATGTTGTGATAATCCTGTTATCCTTGGTAGAATAGGGGTAGAGTACATGAATTATTTCACAAATTTGTATTAATTTATGGTTGGGAGCCACTATGACCTATAGTTAATCTTTGATTTTGAGGATGATCTATGCTATTCAAAGTAAGTTATACTTAAAACTAGGTCTAAATCTAAATTAAGATGAATATTCACAATGAAACTAATCTAAGTTGAATTGATAAAAAGGGAGAAAAAGGAAGGGTAAGGTAGAGAAGAGATGTTGTTGATCTTCATTCCATACATTATGATAAAGTTCAAATATCATCCGGGCATACACTTAACTAATGCATGATATGAAGTAACGTAATCTCAAAACCTATCACACATCAAGCAAACATTTAAAGAATGTGAGAAATAATACAAATAAGAACCAAGTTCACTTTAAATATTTACCGTTGTAAGCAAACATCAGTATCCCAAATGTAATAAGAGTAAGAAAATGAAATGAACCTAATAACTTTGAATTAACCTAGCATTAGCATAAGTTAATAGCAATGCCTTCAAATATACACACCAAGAATTCATAAGAACTATTCAAATCTAGAATTCAAAACAAATAAGTGAGAGAGAAGTTAGTATAATAAAATATATAAGCAAATTTGGAAAAAAAAATTTAGAATTCCTTACTTATATTAATTGCTCAAAAGATTCAATTGGTTTTGAATTTAAAAAACTCTCTTCCCCTTTACAATAGGAAATACCTCTTTATATAGACTTTTCATGAGGTACGTCATTTATTCGTGTCAAATTTAAAGGACAACTATCCTTTTAAAATATTTTGAGAAACTTCTAGACACTCTAAATGACTAACCTACATGTAATGTGATTTACAAGTTACACATGTGATTACAAAAGAATATTTTATTTTCAAAATATTCAATGCTAAGATACAAAAATAATATTCCTAACTTAACTAATTTGGAGACCCTTGTGTTGTCATAGTCTTTTGTTTCCCCTAAAGGATCTTCATTCTATAATGTTATTCATTGATCAGTTGGAGATCAATGATAGGTCTCATGAACAATTCTTTTTCTTGATCTTCTAGGACCTTGAGATCCCTCTCAACCCTTTCCAAATCTTGTTTGATGCTCATGGAATCTCTTATATTTTCTTATGATGATAAAATTATGCCTATAACCTTCTTGTTATCAGCCCTTATTTTCCCCTATCCTTGATTCCTTCCTTCTTGCATGAATTGAGTAGTTATGTGCCTGAACTCCTCATCAGTTATTAGACCTAAGGGACTAAGTGTGGTAGGATCTTTGATCAAGCTATCTAATATGTGAAACATTTTATCTTCTTGTTGCTTAAGGTCCTTAGAAATGTCCTCCATCTATTTGGACCAGATATTTATAGCCTTGATCTTATCAATTAATATATCCATAGCCATATTAAGGTGGGCTAGACTGACTGTCCTGAATTCAGGGACTTGATTTTTATCCAAGACCTTGATTAAATCATTTTAATTGGTAGATCAAAGCCTACCATTATCCAAATTTTATTGTAGACTTAGTGTTTTATTTATTTATTGCATCTTTCCTGGTGTTGATTACTTCTAAGAATTGAATAAATCAATCATGGTGTCTTAAAATTGCCTAAATTTGTCTTCTTGGATTGACAAGATGGCTTGTTCTTTCAAATTCTTGTTCTACTAAAAGATGCCCTTGATCATTGTTTGTAATTGATATGATAGAGCCTAAGCCATTTAAAGAACATTTTCTTCAAATATTGGGTCTTCACCAGGCTTTTATCCTCCAACTAGGGTCAATCTAACAAAAGGTTCCACTTTTTGGAAAGTGAATTCCTCCCCTCCAACCATGGCTTTATTTTCAATTATCCTCTATAAACTGGGTATGGTTGGGTTAAATTTTATACCAACTAAAGATTCTATTACCTTGGGAGCTAGGTATCCATTTGTGCTCTATTTGATTCTCATGGAGTAACCATTATTTTATCTTCCTCCCTCTACAATTAAACTATACATAGCTTGACTTCCTCGTGTACTGTAATATTTATTGTTTGCACCATTGCCCAAGGATGGTGAATAGTAGGTACCTTTTGTACCTTACCATAGTTGAACCATTTAGGAATGGTTAGACCCTGAATCAAGTTTTCTTCACTAAAAATATTGACTTAACTCAAATCATGAGTGAAGGCCACCTTGGGATTCTTTATCTTAACTGGGACAATGGCCAATTCATCTTGTATTTTTTGGGTGCTATAGGAACTAGGTCTAACACTTCCTTCCCCTTTTCCTCTTTTTTTTCTTCCATTTTTTCATCCTCAGACTCATATGCTAATGATAGAATTTTGAGGGCATATTCAATTATTTCACCAGGGTCTAGTGATACTACATGAAACTCTTCCACTTGTGATCCTTGCTCCTCTTCTTGAGTTGAAGAAGATGTAATTTCATTGGGCCTTCTCTCCTTTGGAATTTTCTAAATCTATGCCATAGGTCTATACTCTATATGTAATTAGGTTGGTGGAGGTCTGAAAGGTTCACCACTTAGCAAATGATATTACCTTGGCCCTAATTTCCATCTATCATCATTCCCTTTTGTTCCCTCTACATTTTAGACTTTCGAGTGATGTTTTTCTATTTCAATCTAATGGTGACCTGAAAGAATGAAGAGGTTTTTATATATATGAGTTTAAAATAACTAGGATAGTGATCATAAGGGATATTTATTCCTTTAGCATTTAGATGCTCATTGACCCTTCCATAGGGACCCCATTGTCTTAGCTCATTAACATGGAGATAGAAGGAGGTCATGTGTTTGGAAGTAGCCTCAAAGTTGTCCCATTATGAAAAAATAGTCCTAATAAGGGTTATGGGGAGGATATGAATTAGTCCCTTCCTATTGGTATTACAAATACCATCTATCCCATTACATATTTAGTAAGCCACCTCCTATTCAACTAACTTGATTGGCACATGGACAGGTAATCTGAGGGGACTGCATTGTGTTCCTTTAATTTTGATGATTGTATAATCAGGGTATAACTAGATGTCCCCCATGGCCTCAATTGACCTTTTAATCAATGGTTTGACTTTGGACATTAGATTCCTAGTTATGGCCTCTGCTAGGGCTGGATAAACACAGTCACATATGAATTGGATGTGGTCCTTATATTTGAATATGTGTAATTTTGGACAGTATTGAGAAACTATTTGTGTCCCATCAAGTGACCATTATCTAAGGTTGGGGACCTTTATTTTGGAAAGCAAGGAATACAAGAGGTATGGCATCATGAATAATTGGTTCCTAGTCTTCTTTCTTCCTACAAAAAATTATTTACTTAAACAAGTGTTGATAACTTCACCAAGAGGAAGGGTGAGATGATTCTCAATCATAAAATAGACTAAGGGCACCTGAATATTTTCCACAAATGAAGTGGTTGGATTTACACATAACCTAATCATCATATTCATGATCATTCTTTTCTTAGGTCTGAATTGATCGATGGGGATATTGCCATTGAAGTCTAAAAATGCTTGATTTCTAGAATACAGCCATAAGACAAGGATGTTCTTCAAATTATTTTCCTTGGTGCATTTATTGATAGTGGTTTGGTATAATTGGGGCTTAGGAAAATTGTAATTATTTTTAAATGTTATAGGTGAGATATAATCAATTTTCCTGAAACTACCCTCATGAATAATCATGCCTTTGTCTATTTTTCCATCTTTAAAAATAGGAGAGAGAATGTCTATATAATGTAGTACCTCATTTTTGGCTATAGCATAATGGAGACATTTATTCTAAATGGAAACTATATCGTATTAGAGCCTCTTTGTAGACATTTTCTTCTCCTCTTCTCTTGTGATGGGCTGCTAGTTCTCAATGATCCAAAATAGGCTTGTCCAATTATTATCCCCAGTATTTAGGGTTATATCATCGAACTATGTGTCCTTAAAAATCCTCCCTTTTGCATCTGAAGTTAGATAGAGTTCTACATCTTCTCTAGAGACACTTTTTCAGGATGCCATGATCGTAAGTTCTTATTAAATTTCTCACTATTGGACTTTAATTCAGCTTCTGGGTTTAAATTTCTTACACAGATGATAATTCAATCTTCCTTCACTCAATTATAATTCTCATAGGGTCTAATTAGGGTTTCCATGCTTGATAGGTTTTTTTTGAAGGTCTATTTAGATTTTTAACAGTAGTAACTTGTTGAACTCCTATGAACTTCATGCCTTAACTTTTGTTTAGATCCTTATATTTATACCTTTGCATTTTTTGGGTTAACAAGATCTTTAATCTAGCCTATTATACTTACATTTCTTTGATGTGGTATCATTATGGCCTTTTTATGGAATTTTACCCATTAATGTTTAAAAAGTGACCATTATCCTTTGAAAATTCCACATTGATCCCATACCATTGGATTTATTTGCATGGATCAATACGGTTCATTTATCTTGATCTACAAGATCAAATGCCATTGGTCTAGAGCTTTGTTGAAAATTCCACATCAATCTCGCACTATTGATCTTGATTGCATGGATCAATCATGCTCTATTGATCTTGATATGTTTAGTTATGCATCCTACTCCATAGATTGTTGATCAGAATGTGTACATTCATCCACATACCATTGATATTTGAAAGATGTTAAAGCTTTAACTTGTGGTCTATGGCTATGCCATGTGTCATCTTTACATTTATCCTTAAATTTTTAACATTCTTTATGTACCATCAGATCTTCTTCATTTGAGCAAACATAGACCATTAGATCTTGATTTGCTTGATCGAATGATATTAGTTGTTGAGTGTTCTTTGGATGAGATCATGACACTTGTCACTTTATCACTTGTCTTGAGGATCTAATGAAAATTCCACATTGATCTCATGCCATCAGATCAATTTCCTTTGGATTAACACACAGTGTTGGTCTTGATCATTGGATTGTGTCCTTGCTCTATAGACCATTAATAAAAATGTGTATGCTCATATGTATATCATAAGTCTTTGAAAGATGCTTGAACTCTAATTGGTGGCATGTAGTTGTGCCACTTATCATTTATACATTTATCCATAAGTTCTTTGACTTTGTAAACTTTGATTCGTACTGTCAGATCTTCCCCATCCAATCAAATGCATGTCATAGATTTTGATTTGGGTAGTAGAATGAGATTGGTTCCTATGGACAATGAAAATACTTAAATCAAAGCTTGAGGAACATAGAAATTAAGCTAAATTATTGGACTAATGTTTTTATTCATATTAATAAATATGAATAAAGCTTTAGGCTAAAGGCTTAAGCTAAGTTAGAGACATAATAAAATGGACCCCGTATTTAGTTAAACCATGCTAAGATAAAATAAAACAAAGGAGGCTTGAGACGTGAAGAACTTGAATAAGAACAAGTAAATGATGGCCCAAATCCTTTCCCTCCTATGACCATGTCTACTTTACCTAGGGAAGGCACTATTGAATACTACAAAGAGAATAATATTACTCTCTATAACAATGGAAGATGACCACCACATAAGGGTCATTATAAAAAATATGAAGGAGAAATATCTTAATTTTTTGCTACATATAAACCTACCTCCCCATTAGAAATGGAGTTATAAACAAATCTTCTAAATTAATTTCTTCAATCACTAGTTCAAAAATGTCTTCTTGCTAAAACAAATCTTCATTTTATTCTACCAAATCCCACCATGTTGTTACGTTAGTAAAATAAATATATTTGATGGATTTATTTTTAAAATAAAATTGTAGAGAAATATGACTAGGATGATGACATATACAACAATGGGTAGTTTTATATTGAGGCCTTACGAATTTACGAAGTTGGAAGAATTTATGATGTGGGGAAGGAGTATGATGTTGTGGGAAAAAATTGCCTTTAAAAGCAAGGTGATGGTATTGGATCTTGGGCTTATGAAAAAAGGTAAATTAGATACAAATGTATATATCTCAAGGAATTTTGAAATGAACTTATAAGTCTGATGCTTATGTAGTTTCTGGATGGCTTAGGATTGATTTATAAATTGCATAATTTATTGGCAAGAAAAATCTATAACATTAGTGAGTGTTATAGCAAATAAATTTAATCATTTTAAATCAATATATGAAATGACTTTCTCAACCAAATTATATGGAAGATAATTAAAAAATTGCATCCTTGTAACATCAATGCTTTGAGCCTTGGCCTCATATGCTATTTTTTTGTACTATATATCATATTCTTCAAATTGAGCTAAATCACATAACTTCATTTTTGCTAACCATTTATGACATTCGAGTTCCTTATTCCCTTATGGGGGAACAAATTCATTGATGAAGAATTGAAAAAGGCTTTGCGTAGGTTAAGACTAAGAAAATATTCTTGTTTATTTTAGATTTTTCCCTAAATTATTCCACCATTTTGATACAATTCCCCAAAAATATTTTATGGCAAATATTGCACTATTTCAACCATCTAAATTTGAAATAGTATCAAGATTTTTCATGGTATTGAACTATGTATTTATCTCATTTAATGGATTTATCAAGTCAACAATATTCAAGAACCATGGATTTATTTGGCTATGAGATATGATTATAACATGTAAAGCATGTAACCCTTTCTTTTTATACTAACTCTCCTTTTTGATGTATCAAGAATTAGGTTAGGACCAAATTCTAATGAGATAGATGATTAATTAGAACTTGAAGATATTTCTTGGATTTGTTCCTTTCCTACTTTTCAAGCCAATCAAGGCTATTTTATAACTGTCACATTTATCATCAACATTTGTCAACTGATCTCCTATACTATGGATATTATGTAAATGCTAACTTATAATAGTATTTATACAATCATTGACTGTCCTGATATGTTGAATGGTTTCATTCATCAGGAAGATAAAATAAATAGATTTCTTAATTTCATGGATATAAGATCCCAAAATAGTGACCTGATTTAAAGATTGTCTAATTATTTGGACATCTCTACACAAATCATCAAAGTTTTCTTGATAATATGCATTGTACCTATCAATGTAATTCCTTTGTTTGAAATCTGAAGAAGGTTCCTTTTCTGATGAGGAGGTAGGTTGATATGTAGTAGAAGAGTAAGATATTTCTCCTTTAGCTTGTTTATAATGACCTTTATGTGGTGGCCATCTTCCACCTTTATAGAGAATAGTATTATTATATTTATAATATTCAATAGTGCATTCCCTAGTTAAAGGATATATGCCATCATTTACTTGTTCTTCTTCAAATTCAACTATGAGGTTTCCTCTTCTTTGGGTTTTGCTAGAATTTTTAGAATTTCTTGAGATGTTATTTCTAGGAGAACTGATATTCAATATTTTAGAAAAAGATATTGCAAGGACATGAATTTCATTTCCTTCTACCTTATTTACAATATTTTCTTTCTTATGCATCTTAGGAGCAACATGTATAAGCCAGTCTAACTTCCATCAATTAGGAATTTCTATTGAATAAGCATGACTTTTTTGGAGTTAAAAAGTACTATTGAGTTGTTTTGCATATGTTTTTTTTTTAAATATTTAGGTTACTAGTATTTTTCATTTAATATAGTACATTAATATTCACATAAGCATATTAGGATGGATCGAACATTTTTATATCATATACTAAATAAAACAAACCCCAGTAATATAAAGATTTCAATTTTACTTATATAAATCCTTTATCTCTAGAACTGACTGATATATATAAATACAAATCATAAATAAAAATACCTTTATTTAAATGAGCTATTGTAGATAATTGAAAATTATGTCAAAAATGAGACTATCTTCTATCACACATAGCTACATATGACACATGTTTAATATTAACAGGGACTAATGGTTTTATGCTAACTCTAATCAAAATCCAAAATTTATAAATTGTACATCTGGATGACTACGGATATAGTCTATCTCATATTAGGGAATTAGTGGGAGAAAATGAGTCTAATAACTCTTCCCTAGTCTATATTTAAGAGTTAATTTGATAGCCTTAATCCTAGGTTTTACAAAGGATTTGAATGTAGACTTATACTTAAGTTCATCTAAAATAGAGTCTCCTTTTAAACTTGGCTCTGATACCAAAAATAGCCTAGGGTTATTCTAGAAGGATGAAAAACAATGGTGGAGGCTGATGACCGAATGGATATGACTTATGATTATTAAATTAGTCTAAAAATTTTACAACAAATTTTGAAGAAGAATATTTTTGATCCTCTGTATCACTTGAAATGCCAGAGGAGAGCATATGTATTTATTATGAACTCAAATACCTTCCTACGACTATAGATTTATAATGAACACTCAAATGACTCTAACAACTCAGAATGCCTAATGCCTTCCAAAATTCTTGATTTATAGCAAAAGATAGGGTCCTACCAAAAATATTTTTCTTGGAGGTGTCTACTATTTTCTAATTTACATCACACAATATTATTACTTTACGTAAAAATAATGATTAAAGAGAAATGTTGTTGGATCCATTTGATGATGATTTGGATGTTAAATGTGTAGGGTCTAATAACGTTTTTGCTTTAGTTAGGAGATCATCTTTGCTGATGGGATGGAATAAGAATATTATCTCGAATACATGACATGTGTTATATTACCTCCCTTCATCATTATATTCATGTCATGGGATAATATAAAAGTAAGATTCCCACTCAAGCTTTCAACATATGATTATGTAGACAACAATGTCTTGACTGTGTTGTTCCTGTTTATGGATTAGATGTGGGTCAAAGTGTGCAATCCATATGTAAATATAATCATGATGTTCTATTTGGATTTTAACCAACCATATCTAATTAGGTCTTCTGATTAAATCAGGGAATTGCCTCATTATTCACTATTTAGGTGGTAAATAGTGATTATTCCTTCATTTTGTTGTCAATCTATTGTTTCATGGGTGGATCCTGACATTTGTAAATCTGTAGAGGCACTATATGAGAACCACAAGTATTTGGGATGAAGGTCTTCTCTCAGGATTTGTTCTTTAATTAAAATATTCATATTAGAAAACTTATGATTATAAATTCTAGTTAAATTGAAACAAGAATAAGGTTGAAACATTAATGTAGTTTTAGGATTTTTGCTCAACCAATCTTCCACATAATTTTTATTGCCTTCAATATGTTCTACAGTATAATTAAACTGATTAAAGTATGTCTGCCATCTGACATACTTACCTCTACCACCTTTCCTACCATGATCCTTTTATTTAAATGTTAAGAACCAATAACAGTCAATTTTGATAACAAAATGTTTTAGATGCATAAGCTTAAGAGAAAAAATTTCAAGATATTTTTTCATAGCATATATCTCTTTATTTTAGGAGATCTATTTTTGACTTCATCAGAAAAGACTCTACTAGCATATTCACAAACATATTCTTTTTTTCTTTAATGTAACAAAGAATTCCTCCCCAAGTTGTGTCAGATGCATCTGTATATAAAATAAATTCTTATGACTATGGAAAATGCAAGATAGGAAGTTTTGTTACATTTTCTTTAATTTCCTGGATAACTTTGGAATGTTCCTCATTCAAGGAATATTTTTTATTCTTTTTAAATAATTTCAGAATAATTATTCTATCATTACCAGTGTTAGCATAGAATCTATTTACATAATTAAGCGATCCTAAGAAAGCTTGAATTTAATTTATATCAAGAACATCAGGGAATTGAAGGACCTTTTCATTAATATGAGATTTCACCTATAACTATCTATTCTTAACAACAATGCTAAGAAATTTACAACTATCTTAAAACAACTAGATTTTTGTACTTGATAGTATAATTTTTATGCCCTTTGCAATCTTATAAAATTGAGTTAAATGATTCAAATTTTATTCAAGCATTCAACTAAAAATTAGTATATCATCAATATATACACATAAAAAAATAGATATACCTTTGAATATTTCATCCATATGTGCTTGGAAGTATGTTGGTGCATTCATAAGACCAAATGGCATAACATTCCACTGATAATGCCCAAAAATACAATTGAATGTAGTTTTATACCTATCTTCTAGTTCCACTTGAATCTAATAAAATCTTGATTTACAGTCAAATTATGAAAAATATTTACATTAATCAACCTTTTGTAACAAATAAGATTTATCAAGAATAGGGTAAGGATGTGGTTCTGTAATTGAATTTAGAGGCTTATAGTTTATTATGATTCTCTTTTTGCCTCTTTTCTACTCTGAGTGTTTATTTACCATGAAATCATAACAACAACATGGTGAAGTGGATGTTTCAATGAACTTGGCATTCCTCAATTCTTGAATAACCTTTTCTATATTAGGATAATCTGAGGCTAGAATAGGGATCTTTTTACCAATCTTTATTATTTTTCCTTCTTTGATCCCTATTTCCATTTCAGGCATCTTTTTATCCCAAAATAATTAGGGATTCTTAGAATAGATCTCATCTTATATTAATTTCCATATATATATATATATATATATATATATATATATATATATATATATATATATATATATATATATATATATATATATATATTGATAAACTAGATTTACAAGTTGTTGGTTCATAGTGGTAGGAAACTACTTAGTAAGATAAGGCATGGTGTGCTTATTATTTCACCATGAAGGGTGAAAATTACACTTTGAGGAGTAGATCCATAAGGATAATATTTATCTATAAAAGAACCACCAAGGAGTATATCTATAGGCATATTATTATACTAGAATAAGTCACAATGAAAATTATGTCCTTGGATATTTATAGGCTCATGATGTTTATCATAGGATCCAATAAAAGAGTTTCCTTGGACAACTATTAACTTTTAAACTTTATTAGGTGCAAGTTGTTACCAATTTCTAATAATTGGAGCTTTTGAAAAATAATGAGATGCTCTAGTGTTTACTTATGCATTATATCTTCTATCATTGATTTCAACATATATAAATTATGCAAATATCCCATTAATCAATTGAGTAATATATACTAGTTTTTCATCTTCTTTGGGAACAAAAGTACATATTAGTCTACAACAAAGGGGATTTTATTATGGAACTTCAACTTGTACCTTTTCAACTTCATGTTCTTCTTCTTAATCTTCTAATGGTTCTTCCCATAGTTCAGTACTAGGAGTACCAGGCCTTTTATACCAAGTTGGTAATCTATCATTTGGAGTCAGTTGACAACCTTCAAAACAATCATAAAGATATTCAAGTTTTTCAGTATCAAAAAATATGTCATTTTGATTTATTTTGGCTCTAATATTTGAAGAAACTAGTTATATTGTAGTAATTTTAGGATAACTAGTTGGTTGTTCATTTGGCAACAAGTAGCTAAACTTTTTCTTCATCTAATTATTAGTAGAATTGAATGTATAATAAAATTATAGTGGGTTAGATTTATGCCTATGCATGGTAGGGGGAACATACTCAAAATGTGGTTGTTTTCCCCTACTTAGATACATGTTGGCTCTTCCTCTATATGAAGATCTTCCTCTTCTATAGCTACTTTCTCATTGTTCTTTTAATGGCATTTGCATCATATTAGTGTGTTATTCTTAAAGATCATTAGCCAATAGGTCTTAGTCATCCTGATCATCTACAACTTTTGCTTCAATTTATTCAAGCACCAATTCAAAAATGTCTTCTTTCTAAAACATATCTTCATTTTCTTCTACCAAATCCAACCACATTGTTGCATTAGTGAAATAAATAGAATTGATTCTTTTTTACAAGAACATTATGGATCAATATGACTAGGATGATGATAGATATAACAATGGGTAGTTTTATATTGAGGCCTTGGGAATTTATGTCTTCAGAGGAATTTATGACTTGGGGTAGGAGTGTGACACTATGGGAAAAATCAATGTTTATAATTAAGGCTATGGCATTAGTACTTGGGATTATACAAAAAGGGTTTACATCTAAATGGATATATCTCAGGGAATTTTGAAATGACCTTAAAAGTATAATGCTTATGTAGTTTTTCGTTGGCTTAGGATTGAATTATAAATAGCATAATTTGTTGGAAAGAAAAATGTATGACATCAGTGAGTGTCATAGAAAATAAATTCAATCCTTCTTAATCAATATATGAAATGACTTGCTTAACCAAGTTATATGTAAGAGAATTCAAAAAGTACATTTGTGTAAGATCAATGCTTTGATCCTTGGCCTCATATGCTAATTTTCTATAATGGATAACATATTCTTTAAATTGAGCTAAATCACATAACTTCATTTTTTCTAACCATTTATGACATTCAAGTTCCTTATCCCCTTGTGATGGAACAAATTCATTGATGAGGACATGAAAAAGGCTTTGCATAGGTTGTGGATGAGAAAGGATTTTTGTTTCTTGTAGAGTTTTCCCTAAGTTATTCCATCATTTTCATACAATTTCCTAAAAATATTTTGTGAAAAATATTGCATTGTTCTAACCATCTAAATTTGCATTAGTACCAAGAGTTTTCATGGTATTTCACCATGTAGTTATCTCATTTAATGGATTCAGCAAGTCATCAATATTCAAGAACCATGGATTTATTTGGATATGAGATTTGATCATAAGAGTTAAATTAGGTAACCCTTTATTTCTATACCGACTCTCCTTTTCTGATGTATCAGGAATCAGGTCAAGACCAAAGTCTAATGAGACAATTGATTGACATGAACTTCAAGAGATTTCTTGGATTTGTTCCTTTTCTACATTTCCAAGCCAATCAAGACTATTTTCTAATTTTCTCAATTTATCATCAACGTTTGTCAACTAATCTCCTATATTGTGAAGATTATGTAAATACTAACTTGCAACAATATTTATGATATCATTGATTTTCCTAATATGTTAAATGATTTCATTTATTGGGAAGATAAAATCAATAGATTTCTTAATTTCATGGATATAAGATCCCAAAATAGTGACCTAATTTAAAGATTGTCTAATTATTTGGACATCTCAACATAAATCATCAAAGTTCTCTTGATTATTGGCATTGTACCTAGTAATGTAATTCCTTTATTTTAAATATGAAGAAGATTCCTTTTTTGATGAGGAGGTAGGCTGATATGCAGCAGAAAAGTAAGATATTTATCCTTCAACTTGTTTATAATGACCCTTATATGGTGATCATCTTCAACCTTTATAGAGAATAGTATTATTCTATTTGTAGTATTCAAAAGTGCCTTCCCTAGGTAAAGCAGACATGGTCATATGAGGGAAAGGATCTGGGCCATTGTTTACTTGTTCTTCTTCACGTTCAGCTATGAGGTTTCCTCTTATTTGGGTTCTACTATAATTTTAAGAATTTCTTAAGATAATATTTCTAGGAGAATTGATATTCACTATTTCAAACAGAGATCTTACAAGGACATAAATTTCACTTCCTTCTACTGTATGCACAATATTTTATTTCTTATACATCCTAGGATCAACATATTTAATCTAGTACAACTTCCATGAATTTGAAATTTCTATTTAATCAACATGACCTTTTTGGAGTTGAAAAATACCATTGAATCATCTTGCATATGGAAGATTTAAATAACTTGGCATTCCTCAATTCCTGAATAGCCTTTTCCATATCAGGATAATCTGATGATGGAATAGGGTTCTTTTTCCCAATATTTATTTATTTTCTTTCTTTGATCCTTATTTCTATTTTAGGCATCTTTTTAGCCAAGAATAATTGATTATTCTCATAACATATCTCATCTTTTATTAATTTCCCTATTTTCTATATATCTTAATAAACTATATTTACAGACTGTTGGTTCATGGTGGCAGGAAACTGCTCAGGTGTGGTGCTCTTATTCTTTCACCATGAAGGGTGAAAGTACTCTCTAAGGAGTAGATATGTAAGGAGAATATTTATATATAAAGGATCCACCAAGGAGTATATCTACAGGCACAATTTTATATTGGAATAAGTCACAATGTAAATTATGTCCTTAGATATTTATAGGCTCATGATGTTTATAGTAGGAGCTAGTAAAAGAGTTTTGTTAGACATCTATTGACTTATAAACTTGATTAGGTGCAAGCTATTCTCAATTTATAATAATTGGATATTTTACAAAAGAATGAGATGCTCCAGTGTCTACTTGTGCATCATATCTTCTAACATTGATTTCAATAGATATAAATTGTGTAAATCTCCCATTAATTAATTGAGTAACATATACTGGGTTATTTTCATATTCTTAAGGAACAAAGTACATATCAATATAAAATAAAAGGGATTTTCTTTTGTAACTTCAACTTGTACCTTTTTAGCTTCATGCTCTTCTTCTTCTTCCAATGGTTCTTCTCATAGTTCAGTACTAGGAGTACTAAGCCTTTTATACCAAGATTGTAATCTATATTTTAGAGTCAGTTGACATTATTAAAAATAATTAGAAAGATCTTCAAATTCATTAGTATCAAAAAATAAGTCATTTTGATTTATTTCAATTCTAATATTTGAAGCAACTGGTTCTAGTGTAGCAATTTTAGGAGAACTAGTTGGTTGTTCATTAGGCAATAAGTAGCTAAACTTATTATTCATCCAATTATCAGTAGCCTTGAATGTATAATCAAATTAACCTTATTTTAGGTTCGGGCGTATGTATGGTAGGGATAACATACTCAAAATGTGGTTGTTTTCCCCTACTTGGATACCTATTGGCTCTTCCTTTGTATGAAGATCTTCCTCTTCTAGAGCTACTTTCTCCTTATTCTTTCCATGGCCTTTGCATCATAGTAGTAGGTTTTTCTTCAAGATAATTGGCCAATTGGTCTATGTCATCCTCATCATCTATAGCTTCCACTTCAATTTCTTCAGGCATTGGTTCAAAAATGTTTTCTTGCTAAAATAAATCATTATTTTCTTCTACCAAATCCCACCACACTACTGCATTAATGGAATAAATAGATTTGATAGATTTTTTTTTACAAGAACATTGCAGAGCAATATGACAAGGCTGATGAAAGATATGATAATGAGTAGTTTTAGATTTAGGCCTTTTAAATTTACAACATTCGGAGGAATTTATGAAGTGGGGTAGGACTATGATGTTATGGGAAAATTTGTATTTATAAGCAAGGCTATGGCATTGGTGCTTGGGATATACAAAAAGGGATTACATCCAAATGCATATATCTTAGGGAATTTTGAAATGACCTTATAAGTTTCATGCTTATGCATTTTTTTGTTGGCTTGGGATTAAGTTATAAATTTCATAATTTATTGGTGAGAAAAATCTATGGCATTAGTGAGTGTCATAGCAAATATAAATTCAATCCTTTTAAATCAATATATGAAATGAATTGCTTAGCCAAATTATATGGAAGAGAATTCAAAAAATTGTATCTTAATAAGATCAATGCTTTGATCCTTGGGCTCATATGCTACTTTTCTGTACTAGATAACATATTCTTCAAATTGAGATAAATCACATAGCTTGATTTTTTCTAACCATTTATGACTTTCAAGTTCATTATTCCCTTGGGGGGGAATAAATTCATTTATGAGGACATGAAAAAGGATTTGCATATGTTGTGGCTAAGAAAGGATTCTTATTTATTTCAGAGTTTTCCCTAAGTTATTCCTCCATTTTGATACAATTCCCTAAAAATTTCTTGTGTCAAATATTACATTGTTGTTACCATCTAAATTTTTAGTAGTACCAAGAGTTTGCATGGTATTGCACCATGTAATTATCTCATTTAATGGATTCATCAAGTCATCAATATTTAAGAACCATGGATTTATTGGGATATGAGATTTGATCTTAAGAGTTAAAGCAGGCAACCCTTTCTTTTTATACTAACTCTCCTTTTCTGATGTATTAGGAATCAAGTTAGGACCAATGTCTAGTGAGATAGTTGATTGACTAGAACTTGAAGAGATTTCTTTGATTTTTTCCTTTTCTACATTTTCAAGCTATTCAAGACTATTTTTTAACTATCATGATTTATCGTCAACATTTGTCAACTGATCTCATATACTATGGAGATTATTTAAAGATTGACTTGTAATAGTATTTATACTATCATTGACTTTCCTGATATGTTGAATGGTTTCATTCATTGAGAAGATAAAATTAGTAGATTTCTTAAATTCATGGATATAAGATCCTAAAATAGTGACTTGATGTAAAGATTGTCTAATTATTTGGACATCTCTGCACAAATCATCAAAGTTCTCTTGATAATGGGCATTGTACCTAGCAATGTAATTCCTTTGTTTGAAATCTGAAGAAGGTTCCTTTTCTGATGAGGAGGTAGGTTGATATACATCATAAAATTAATATATTTCTCATTCATCTTCTTTATAATAACCCTTATGTGGTGGCCATCTTCCACCTTTATAGAGAATAGTATTATTCTCTTTGTAGTATTCAATAGTGTTGTCCCTAGGTAAAGCAAACATGGTCATAGGAAGGAAAGGATATGGGCCATCATTTACTTGTTCTTCTTCAATTTCAAATATGAGGTTTCCTCTTCTTTGGGTTCTTCTATAATTTTCAAAATTTCTTGAGATACTAGTTCTAAGAGAAATGATATTCAATCTTTTAGATGGAGATCTTGGAAGGACATGAATTTCATTTCCTTCTACCTTATGCATAATATTTTATTTCATATGCATCTTAGGAACAACATGTTTAATCCAGTCCAACTTCCATGAATTAAGAATTTATATTTAATTAGCATGACCTTTATGGAGTTGAATAGTACCATTGAGTCATATTGCATATGGAAGATTTTCTAAAATCTTCGGGATACTAGTACTTGTCATTGAATATAGTATATTAATATTCATAGAAGCATACTAGAATGGACCAAACATTTTTAGACCATATATTAAATAATCAATTTCAGGTATAGTTATAAATTTTAAGATTTATGATGTTAAACCTACACTAATATATAAGAAATATGTTTTAAAAGGAGACTCTATTTTGGGTAAACTTAAGTATAAGTCTACAATCAAGTCCTTTGTAAAACCTAAGATTAATGTTGTCAAATTAGCTCTTCAATATAGACCAAGGAAGATTTATTAGACTCATTTGCTCCCACTAATTCCCCAATTTGAGATAGACTATATCCATAGTCATCTAGATGTATGATTCATACATTTTAGGTTAATTAGAATCAGCATAAAACCATTAGTCCCTACTAATATTAAACCTATGTCATATGTAGCTCTATGTGATAGAAGACAGTCTAAGTTTTGGCATGCTTTTTAATTATCTATAATATCTCATTTAAATTAAGGTATTATTAGTTATGAGTTTTATCCAAATCTATCAGTTAGTTCTAGATATAAAGGATGTTAAAAGTAAAATCCATCCTATAATGTTTACGAAATTTATGCCCCTTTCAAGAGCTTTATTCCCATGGTGAGCTTGATGTGAAATACATATAGGAGAACATAGAGTTAGTATATGACTATGTGATGACTGATCTCATGCATGAGAACATAAATGATAAGTATAAATGTGTTTTCAAGCACAAAACCTAAGTATGATTTTAATAATAATACATGGGTCCCTAAGCTTGAGGTTATGCTAGTTGGATGGGGTGGTAACAATGAATCTACCTTGATCATTAGTGTTAGTGCTAAAAGTAGGGAATCTCATGGGTGACAAAGGAAAAAGTAAAGAAAGCAAACTATTTTAGATCTCTCACCTAGGCATCATCATGAAATATCAGGTCCATCAATGGTGAGGAAATTTATGCCCATTTTAAGATCATTATTCCCACGTAGATAAGAAAGATGTATGCTCTCTTATGGCACATCGAGCTAGCAAATGGATCTCAAAGTTTCCAAAACTTCATGAAATGTTTTTATAAGATTTTTAGGACATAAAATGACATTAATAAATCCCTAAGCACTTGTGACACAATTTGGCCATGCCTTATCTCTTCATGACACCACTAGAACACTATATGACCACAACATGATTATGAAAGTTTTAAATATATAACAGGTGAAAATATTGACTTGGGGTCAAATTTGATCAACAATTACCTTATTTGAGATTGTAATTACTAAGTAGGATAATTTATATATCTATATAAATATGTTGCATATAGGAAGCATCATTACCGAATAAAACTATCAAGGGGAAACATGGTTGCATTGACACATAGGTGTACTATTTTCTTGCTTTATTTTCTTTCAATAAGTTTAAATTATTCATTTTCACATACACTAATTAAATTTGTAACATGCTCTTAGTTTTAAGTTATACACATACAACAAATTCAAATAGGACTCAAGTGAAATCAAGTTGTGGTGTACACACCATAGTATGCATTTCTTTCCTTTAACTATGTAATTTCATCCTTAAACAATAATAGATTAAAGGGGAGGTGGGAGGGGGAATGTAGAAACTAAAATATAGATTTATATGTTAAACTAGTCTTGTACACCTAGAAAATATTATTCATGGCTCTACCCTTCAGTTTATGACCTTACTCATAGCTGATGGCTCAAATTCACCATCTCACTATGCTTAAATGTTTATATAATGGTTTGAACCCAATATCTACTTACCTATATCACTTTTATCCCATAATATACTTAAAAAATGATATATATTCTTCAATTTTAGTTACAAAACTGTAACAACTTTCTATCTTATTGAACACTTTCATTTTAAATTGTACACTAACATCAACACTAGTGTCTCTACTCCAATGTAGGTGTTTGTACCTTTTAAAAATTCATATTTTAAAATATTTTTATATGTATGGGTTGACCTATTTGTTTCCTTTAACACATATATGAGAAAATTTTCAAAAGGTGTGGTATAAATACAATTAAAATCCCATTCATTATCATTAAGCACATATCTAGCAAGCACCTCTCAAATTCACACTACACTACTGAAAATAAATTGAATAACTAAGCTATGCTACCATATTCTTATCTATTTTCAAATTAGTCATAGGATCAGTCTTATTACATGATGAAACATCAAAAGATCAGTCCTTGAGCATTATTTTCCAAGTTAAAAGATAAATCACTGCATACACTTTCATATATCATATTACATAATTGTTCACAAACAAGTCCACATAATGGGAAGAATTAGATCAAATTATGGCACTATTCAAAGTATATGGATAGGTAGTGCTCAATTATATCTAATTATTTGAGTTCAACTCAACTTTGTATGAACCCATTTACCATTTCCATATTTTAAGGTGGCATGCCCTAAGTAGAGGATCTAGGGTTTTTAGTTACATTATGATATTGAGATCATATGTGCATGATATTAACAAAGAATATCAAAGTTAATATCAAATCCAAGAAAACACTAGTGAAGTTTCAAAAAAGACTCAATATTTTGTACATGACAATAAAGGTAGAATCAAGACACTAACATCTATACTAGTGTCCACAGGGTGACTCAAGTATCTAGACTAATAGAAAACATATATATAGAATCTGACAATGAGATCCAGATCTTTAGATAGTCCAATTTTTCACCTACACTACTCAGATATCATGAGCATCAGTGTATAATATAAGTATAATTTTTCCTTTGTATTGTTATTTTAAGAATATTGAATATTATAATTTCCATATTTTTCATATGCTTCGATTCAATATATTTTATCATAATATTAATTGAACCTAAATTCATTTAAATGGCCTAATTTTTAGAGTATATTACTCATTTTATTAGGATACTCTCCAACCATTAATTAAGAAAAAAGGTTAAATAGATTCAAATTGCATCAAAAAAAGTATGCATAAGAAATATTTTTTCAATTTATATTGTTAAATTTGCTTGAATCTATCACAAAATATGTCACAAATTCATGAAAATATAGTATTTATAACTATGGTGCATAATAATCCATGTCTAAAGATTGATTTTTAATGTATTTAAATGGATCATATACAATCACCTATAATCTTCATAAAACATATTCATATGTGTGTTACTCTAGAGGCTCAAACTCCTCAAGCCCATTCTCCTCATATCTCTATTTGGTATGATGATTTCAATTACTACACCTCTCATTATTATTTTTTAAATAATTTGAGTGAAACATCTAACTCTGTAGTCCATACTTTCACATTATAGATGAGATCATTGGCTAGTTATTTTAGCCTATGTCTTGTGCTTCATTGATATATCATTATATTATACTATAGTTTCTTACTATACATAGTTCATTTATTATATATATCATTACTTTCATATGATTTCCTCTCTTTATTTTGATTCCATTCTTCATCTATCTTCACAATTTTACATATTGGCACTTTCCTTCTCTTGCATCGATATTTTTCTAGCCCCTCAAGTTGCATTTATTTTTATGTTACATTTGCCCTTTCTTTTTTATTTTTAATCCTATTCCAAATGTTTGTGGATACTTTTTTATTATGAAAATAAATATATAAATACATCCAATCCTAACATGCATTAATTCATGGGGGAAGTTTTAGGTTGTTTGGAATCCTCCTCTTCTTCTTTCTCTTGTTTGTGCACCATGACCTATTTATTTATGTTATTACCCTGATTTTTCTCCTTGTCTTATATTTTTATTGATTGACCTTCACTTTTTTATTCCTTTGTGTGCCCCTTGGATTTATTATTACATGATCTAACCACTTCCTCTATAAATTTATGAAATTCAAAAACATTAGAAAATTTTGAAATGAAATATGTATTTATCAATCGATGCATATCATGCTTATTTACCTCTATTAGAAGTTTTTTAGATTCATGTTTTACACACATATTATTTATGGTATTTTTAAATAGGGTGAAATTTAAGATGTACAAATTATATATGATTGTGGATTTTCAAATGGTACAAAGATACTTTATTTCCCAAACACTAAGGGGCATTATCACATTGGTGATATGCCTTAGGTTAGGGGCATCTCTTTGTAACAAAAATTATGATGATATATTACTCTATTTCTATTTATCATTTTTACCTACTTACATTGATTATATCATATCTTGGTAGTTATTACATATTGTGTATTACATAGATATATACATTAATTGTTTATATATGGTTGTTACATAGGTTACATTATGTGGCATGTTCATAAGGGTTTGATTTTTTGCTACACGTGATTGTATTTATTCGTGTACATGTTTTTTGTTGATGTCTTTCTATGTCCTTCTCCAGGTAGGATCCTCTAGTTTTTATGTCATGTTATATCATAATGTACTTACATGATGATTTAAAAGCTTTTGTTTGGTTACATACTTGTATGTGATTGATTGTTTCCATTGTTTTAGATTTTTTGATTAGTGCCATGATTGTTATTATGTGATATAATATGTTTGGTGACATGATCTTTATCATGCACATTACTACTTATAGTATACTATGATTGGTACATGTGTTTTTATGTTATTATGTGATAAACTATGTTTGGTGCCATGATCTTTCTCATTTCTATATCTATCCCTACTAGGGCCATGTTTCTACATTGGGTGCATGCAATTTGTCCTTATATTGATTTTTCATTGGGAACATTGTACCCTTATGTATCTCCTTGAGTTTATTACCATGATGTATATTTTGGACATATAGAGATAACATTGGGGCATATTATTTACCCCTCTCTAACTAAACATCACCTAAGGATGCACATATCCATTTGAGCTTTACACAAGGTTTTCTGTTGTATTTGGTGGAACTTAGTCATATTAGTTTCTTATTTACCTTATTATTTAGATTTATATGATGATATTTTATGATGGTTACATACATGTTATGGCATTTTAAAATAACATGCACAATATTTAATTATAAAATGTTATGGCATATGAGGTTTTTAAATCATTTTATTGATAGTAGTGATTGTATACATAATTTTTGTAATCCCTCATGAAACAAAGGCATATATCTAGATATTTCAATATTTTTCAAGTATAATTAAAATGAGATTTTATATTTTTTCAACATCATGGAATGAAATATAATAGAATTGATAAAAGTAAAGGTGTAAAAAATGAATATAATAAAATTATGTACCTCCTTGATCAAGAATTACATTAGGTCATCAGGACTCCATGAGAAATGTTAGTTATGTCTAGGACTTGTCTACAAATTTATATTTAAAATAAATGGAATAAGAAAAAATGAACGAAATGATATTTTTTTTAACTAGTTATAGCATCTTGGTTCGTATAAAAATATATGTATCTATTCTTTTGATAATATTTTATATTTTTATATTCACTACAACATGATATGACTTTGATTGCTTGCTCTAATTGACCATTATTTTCAGGTATGCAATATCTTCCAAGATATGTTAACCCACATCGATGGAGTTCTTCTCGAGCATCATTTAATTCATTTGTCCTTCCATATGTAAATAAAGGTACATATACTTTGAAAATCAAACTTCCATAATTATTAGAGGAGATTTTAAATTAAAATGGCCCATTTATATTATCCTTAAATTTTGGAAAATGACATTTAAGTCTAAATTAAATTATTTAAAAGATTGTATTATTGTTATGGTGACATTATTTAAAATTAAAATATTATAATTTTTATATATTATAATAAACTTTCTAAATTCTATAATGTAATTCATATACTTAATTTAATCATAATCATTATGACTTGCCTCTTCAGTTTCATAAAATCTTAAAATGTAACTCCCCATAATCAATTTAACTATAATTAAATTCATCGTTATGTATTGTACTTATGAGTTTCATAATAAAAAATATATTAAATTTTGAGAGATAAAATATCATAAATCTTAAAAAAGAAAAATTCAATTTATCATAAAAGTAATTATAATAAAAAATTAAATATTTATTTTCAAATAATAAAATAACTTTTGAAACAAAAATAATATGAAACTTAGAAAAAAAAAACAAGAACTTCATTTTTTTTAAATAGTTTTATCTAAACAATAATTAATTATAATGAAAAGTCTTAACATTTATTTCAAAACTGCAAATCAGAAGTATAATTTTTAATAAATGAGTATAAATTTTATTTTATTTTTTTTAAATCCAAAAAAAATAGAACAATTGTTTTTATTAATTTTTATATAAATAACTGATTATTGTCATATTAAAAATTAAAATTCGTATAAACAATTAAAATTCGTTGTTCGTTGCATTAGACTGATTGTTTTTAACCTATGAGGAATAAGAATTTAAATCACTAAGTTTCTATATATATTTAAAAAAATTAAGTGACCTTTCACTCTTATTCAATAACAAGCTCAGTTCACAACTCCAAAATAAATATGGGTACTTATTCATTTTAAAAGGGAAAGGGTGGAAAAAGGAAGAGATTTAATTTGGTTCATTTTGATTTTTAAAAAATTTAAAATTAGTACTTATTAATTTTTTGGATTATTTTTTTCAAAATTATATTTAATATTTTATTAAAGTGATGTTTATTTTTAATATTTTTAAATATATATATATATATATATATATATATATATATATATATATATATATATATATATATATATATATATAATAAATTTATATAAAATTTGTGGAGAAATAATATTTTTGAAATATTTATTTTATTTATGTAAAAAATATAATATAATAAATACGTCTTAAAAAAATAATTCTTAATATATTTTACAAATATTTATCTAAAATAATATAAAATATATATACTAATTATTTCTATCCATAAATAAAAGACAAGTATCTTATTTCTAAAATTTCTTAAAACATCCATTTTTAAACCATATTTCCTCTTCACATAAACACGCACAATCACTTGCATAGCCCAATTCCATTCTCACAATCCCAATATTTTTCCAAGGTATCTCTTTTCCATCACTCTTTGCTTTTTCTTTTTCTCTTTTTTTTCAAAATTTTAATTCTTGTTAAATCATTTCATTCATGTAATTTTATTGTTCTTGGTTGAAAAGAATTTTTTATTAAGATTATATTTACTTTAGATATTTTTTTAATTTAATTTCATCATTAAATTATTTTTAAAACATCCTTGTGTGTTTTAAAAAATAAAAATATTGATTTGTTAAAGTTATTATTTTTTTGATATTCTAGATTAAAAGTTTTAGTTCCTTAAAAACACCTAAAAATATATTTATTTCTAACAAATGACTTTGATGAGATTCTTACATTTAAACCTTGAAAGTATATATATTAAAAAATAAATATTTGATCTATTTGTTATCAAATAAATCGAACTTACAATTAATTATCTATATCTAGTGGTATCCATCAATTATTCTTTAGTATTTTTTGAAAGCTTCAAAATAACTTACATAGGTGTTAATCAAGGCTTCCATTCACTCTTATGGGTTTTTTTCAACATGTATTAGCATACTTATTGTGAGATGAAAATCATATTTTCTTCTTTTTTAACCTCAAGACCAATGTAATAATGTAAAGGAAAGCTATTATTCATTTCAAAACCTTTCATTAACACTTTTTTTATTTCCTAATTATTCTTTTTATTATTTCCAATTAAAATAAATTCATTGACAAAAAAATTATATTTTATAGCTTTGTTTCCTTGTACCTTATAATTCAAAATATATCTAACTCATTATGTACAAAAATAAGAAACCATGTTTCTCAGATTTTGCCTTTTAATTATTAAGTATTGTTTATTTAATACAAAGAATAGAAGTGGATACTCATCTCAAATAGGGAAATGGATTATGAGAGTATGACTTGAACTATTGTTTACGTTGTACAGATACATTCTTTGATCTGCTATATAAAAATCAATCAGAAATGTGTCTTTATCCCAATTTTATTCCAAAAAAAAGGAAGTTTAGAATTTGGAGAAAATACATCGGGCACTTTGTTTCATCCCAAGAGAGTTATTTGTATGATCGAGTTTGAATTAGGCTCTGTAAGATCCGGGTAATGGTAACAACATAATAAGTAAAACTTATTACTTATCCTTTCCTTTTTATAATATGAAATTACATGCATTTCCCTTGTATTTCCATAGGGTGAATTATCAGAGTAAAAGAAGAGGTGTAAGAAAGGAGAAAGGTTGGATCAATAATAAGTCAATACCTTGTATGCAAAAAAATTGTGTAAGTCGGGATAAACATAAATTACAAGGAATAAGATGGTCCAAAACTAATTTTATGAAGGAAATCATTTATTTTTACATATTATGTTTGAGATGCTTATTTTAAGCCATACAAAGTCTTTACTAGATGACAAACCTTATGTTCTTCACCATTGACTTCAAAATCTATAGATTATTTCATGTATACTTATTTTTTCATGTTTCCAATCAATAAATCATTTTTTTACATCCATTTGATGTAGTGTCCACCATTTTTATATAATCAAAGCAAATTAACATTCTAGTGGCATTCAATTTAATAGTGGGAGTAAAATTTTATTCATAATCTATACCTTCCTTTCATCATATGCTTTGGTGACCAATTGAACTTTATATTTATCCACATAACCATTTAAATCATCTTTGATTCTTTAAATGCATTTACATCCAATGCATTTCACACTAGGGGGATGATCAACCAAAGTCCATGAGTGATTTTTTATGATCACATCATATTATCCCTGCATAACATTGCACAACATCTCTCTATTATTTTATGTTTGTAACATCATCAAAAGAAGTAGATTCATTAGAAACATCAATTATAAGAGCATAATCTACATTTTTATAAGTCTTATTAAGCACATGCACATCTATCTCATCATATCTTCTATCTCCAAGTATAAATACTATGATCAAAATAAATCTATCAACCTTGCTTCAAGGTTGCTCAATAAAAAGCTTGGAAATCTAAATACAAGAATCCTCTGATTTCTCAAAAGGCATTACTTATTATGGAGATTGAATCTCATTTTACTTATCTTCCTACTCATAATACAAAACTCCATAAATTTTCTAAATACATTTTTTCTCCACCTTCTTTTCTCTCTTATTTGCATTCCTAATAAATATTCAGATATTTTGTTTCAATGAGGATAACATGTCTGCTTACAATGAAATTTTTGGTTTCATGTTCAAGTAAGAAATATCCTTTCTGTTCATTTGAATAATCAATAAAAATGAATTTCTTATTTCTATCATTTAACTTTTTTATGTTTTCATCTAAAGTTAATGCAGAATAGGTGGAGTCAAAAATTCTCACATATTTGACTTTTAATTTAAAACTATACCAAACTTTATATGGTGGTTTACTGACTAATGCTGATATTGATGCTCTATTTCATATTTTCACTCACACACACATTATTTCAACCCAAAACTTAAATACTAAATTTTTATATTGCATCATGAAACTTATCATTCATTCAATGTTCAATTCATTCTCTTTACTACTCCATTCTTAATGAAGAGTATAAATCGAAAAACTTTCTTTTAATGCCTTTTCTTCTATAAAATGTTAGAAACTCATTTGAATTGAACTCACCATTATCAATTTAGAAAGTATAAAAATTAAATTAATTTTCATTTTCAATTAATTTCTTTTAACTCTTGAAACTTAATGAAAACTTTAGAATTCCTTTTAATAAAATGCACCCACGTCATTCAATTGAAATCATCAATAAATATAAGAAAATAGTGATAGACTTTTATGGAAAACACACCCATATCACATATCAGTATGAATCAAATGTATATATCTATTAGCTCTTCATTCAGAGGCCTTTCGAAATAAATTTCATAGTTTTACTTGCCAATAGTACAAGCTTTACATAAAATATTTTCATTTTTAAACATGAGCAATCGTCTCATCACACATTTTATCTGCAAATCAATTAAAATTTGGAAATTCAAATTCCCATGCATGAGTGCTACAAACGGTGGTTTGGCATGATCCATATCTTTAAAATAGTTGCTTGATTCTCGGTCCCTAAAAAAAATTTAAAATGAATATGGATTAAATTCCATCTCCAATCGTTTTATAACTTTTTTTACACAATTAATTTTAAGTGAACCATCTTAAATCATAATTTGGAAAAAAAAAATTAAAATAGCAAAATATATATATTTTGGTAATACCAAACATCATTTATGTACCTCACATTATTGATTTAAAAAAAAATTAATTAACATATGCCAAGTAGATTATGATATGACTTATTTTCAAGATGAATTGAGTTTAGTCTTGCAGGCTTGTAACATAATATTAAAAAAAATCTGAAGATCTGCATTCACTTTTTTTTTTTCTTTTTTTTTAAATGCATCATTTTCTTACATTATAGCATTGGAGTTATTTTTTTTTCCACACCCATATGATTGTAAGGGTGGATTTTTTAACCCTTTACTACCTCCATGTGATCAGCTTTCCCTTGTTATAATATATTAAGATTTATTTGATTATGTATCATGGTATATATATATTTTTGTAAAAGCTACTTAAACATTTTACATACATTTTTTCATATTTTACATAATAATATAAAAAAGGAACATTTATATAACATTATAGGTACATATTCAAAATATATTTACACTGCAACTAAAAATAAAACATACAACATATTACAAAAAATTAATATGCTATTCATAAAAATAAATACCATACTTATTTTAGTGAATATCATATTTATAAATATGAACATATTTTTCACAGTTGAATACACTTTAAAAAAAATTACATCATTTTCTAATATTTTAAAGGTGAAAATACTCAAAAAACACCAACTTCGAAAAAATTGAGTCCTAAAAATTTATTTTAAGTCTCCTGATTGTAAGTTGTACAAAACAATATATAAAATATTTAAGGTTATATAATATTATCATTGGTCCACTTAAATATTATTATATAGTGTCATTTTCAAAATTCAAATATTTGACTCCAACATCTAACTCCACCTACCTCCTTTAATACATGTCACCTACAAAAATGAATGCAAGTACAATATCTAAGCCTCACCATTCATAGACCATTCAAAATTTAAAATTAAATATTAAAAATTAAAATTATATTGTTGACATCCGATTTTCCAATAAATGATAAAACATTAAAGACCAACAAATGTTCCATTTGGAGAGAGTCTTATATTTGAATCTAACTACAAGCATAATTGAACATTTAATCAGGTTTAATTTATTGAGAGGATCACTTTCTAGGTAAGGATTCCATATATCCCTCAAGAAACAAACATCTCTCCTTGCCTTTTTGTATACCTCCTCCCCACAAATGAACATGAAAACTATTCAAAACTTATTGAGCATGTAGCATTTTCTAGAGGATTTTCCTTCGACAGCAAAGAGAGATAAAAATTATTATTACAATGCCCTCTATGCTACTATTTTTTTTATTCTTTCACATCAAACTAAATTTTTAATGGTGTGTTAATGGAGTGATGAAATGTTACACACGTGTGTTCCTTATAACTAAACCTACAACTATATTATTTTTCTTTTTACGTACCTATTATATTATTTTTCCTCTATGTTGATGGTGTTTATTTATTCATAGAGAAGTAAAGGTATTTATTCATGCCATCAAGTTATTCATTCACAAGCAAGTACATGTTATTTTTTCTTAATAACCAATATAGTTTTCTAAATTATATGGCCACGCTGGAAGATACTTCTCTCATAAATATGCAAGTGAGTTCCATGTTGGAGATATGAAACATTAGCCACAATTGAAATCACATTGTTGGCCTATTTTTAATCCCATTTGAATCTTAATTTGATGGTATTATAATGGAAACACTGGATCTTTTCAGAAACCATGTCATTGTGTGGTTCATATCTATGTTGCATTTCTATTTTCCTACATAACATTGGTTAGAAGACTGAACATTCACTAGTATGTTGATGAAAGCCCTAAAGGTTTTCATTAACTACCAAGAACATTTAAAGTCACCCCATAATACTGGATATTCTATAGAAACTCCTTTAATATAGGGTGACTTTGATTCTTCCTTCTAGTCAACAAGCAAATATTTTCACTAGTATATTCGACAAGATCAAAAAAGACTTTCTAGACTTTTTTTACCATTAATGTGGAGTGTTATGCGACAATTCATGCCATCTTTAACCCTTTCACCGTGTAGAAGATATGAAACATTGCCACACCTAAACCCATGTTTTCATTCACATTTGACTCAACATTTTTTATTATTCTAATGGAAGTACTAAAGGTTTTCATTCACATGCCACTAAATACTACTATCTTTTTATTAAAATAGATTGTTATGTGGATGGAATACTTAACATTAACTAGTATGTGGATGGAATCCCTTAAGGATTTTGTTCGCATGATAATAAAATTTATTACCTTTGTATCAAAATTAAGGTTTTCATTCACATATTAAGGACTGTAATTATTTTTGTAATAAAATAAAATAAAAATCCATGTTGCTATGCACTTTTTTTGAGTTATGCATTACTATTTTATGCATTATGTTAGCATATGACTTATATTTGTCATGTATAATGATTAGAGAAGTAATGCCAAGGTTTGTTGTTCAATACTTCTATGAATTAGGTGGGCACACCTATAAACACAAACTTAAACCATTTGGTTTAAATTTTTTACCAATAATATTTTTAAAATGAACACATTATGGCATCATTGGTTTATAATTTTTCCTAATAAGGCATGGAAAAAAATTAATATGGGTCATTAATATAAAATGAAAGGTCATGTTGAAATATAAGTGCATTCATAAGACTGAAGATTTACTAGTATGTGGATGGAAGCTATGAATGTTTTTATTTTAACCTTTTAGGAATTAACTAGTGTAAATTATATGTTTGTTATAGAGATGAGTAGACTAAATTAGAGAAATAACATGCAATAAATATAACCACTATTTTTTTATATAATTGACTAGTTATGACTTTTCTAAAATAGCAATAAATAGTGCAAATAATGACTTAGCTAGAAAACACCTGATATAGATGATCTGAGTGATGAAAACTAAGATGGAAGTTAGTTTGAGTGTTATAAACTAGATTCTAGTGTCAAAACCACTCTTAGATAATAGATCCATAATTGGATAGTAGCACCATTATTGGCAAAGTGGTGATAGTGTCCTAAAATTGATGGTAGTGTCCTATGTATAGGACTTTTTTGAGCTTCTAAGTGCACCTATGTTTGGATTCTTTGGGTTTATTCTTGTGTGCATAATTTTTTGAACCTTATATTTTTTCTGTAATGACTAACTTATTGTGTAAACCCTAATCCTTAATGCAATTAGAGCATGATCTAAAAAGTGTATTTGTTAATAGGGTAAGATGGACATCCTCAAGACCCTGATGTGAAGAGAGTTGTCTACATACCAATACTCTAAATAGGGATCAATTTAATGTAGTTATCTCCACTTAAGTGTTCATGCAAGTGCAAGTGATGCTAGTATGATAGTGGCCTTGAGTGCCTTGAATGTTTTTGACACTAAAAATATGGAAAATTTGAACTTAGGGGTGTTATATATGGTAGTATGCAAAATTAGGGTAGAATAGATATTGATAAGGTATTAATTTTGCTAAACTTGTTCTATTTTTGAATGTATATTTTAATTATAATTTCCATCTAGTGGTTATATGGTTAAATGCCATATATAAATATCATTATGATGTTTGTGAGGGTGATAAAATATGTCTAGGACAACACTAAAAGGATTTAGTTTTGAAAATATATTCATCTGGGAAAAGATAGGGTAAATGACATTAGCACCATTTTGGGGACACTAGCACCATATGATGCTAGTGTCCTTATTATGGTGCTAGTGTCTAGCTGGTAGAACATTAAACACGAAGGGCCAAGATCAATAAATGAGGATTTGGGACTAATTTAGGGATAATTAGGGACACCTGTGACTCAAATGAAGACTATATAAGTGTGATAATAGGCTCTAGGATAATTCTAGGTCTAATCTAGGTATAGATAATATAAAGTATCACTCTTAGCACTCAAATATCACTTTTGGGTGATTACAATTTACATTTTTATACCATTAAATGTTACCATCTTTCTATCAAAATTTAGAATTGTATTAACATACCATTAAATGTCGAGTCGTATATATCAAATAAAATCTTTTTTATGAAATCATGTTGCTTTTCATTACATACATTGATATGATATCATGTTTATTTTATTATTCAATTATATTTTTAAAAGTACAAATATTTTTTCCCACACTTGGTGCTAATATGATTTCCAATCTATTTTAAATAACTTATATCATTTGATAGCTATTATAGTTGATAATGAGGAATGCAAAGAAGCAGTTACAGTTTGTTAGAAGATGACCATGTGCAACAATGAGGAATATAAGAGTGAAATTTCATTAAGTTGTTGATCAAGATATTAATGAGAAAGAGCAACCCACTACAATAATAAAATAAATTCAAGTAGAATGGTTAAGGAAGGGATTACCAAATATTGGTCTCAATCAAAAGGGAACATTATGAAATTATAAAATAAATAAAAATTCAAAATAAGTTGTAGGAGAAGATACATCCAATACAAAAAAAATGAGAAAAATAAAGAGCATGATATAAGGGATAGGGATTTTGGGAATGGAATGGGAATGAAAGGGCACATCTCAATTTTACCACCTTCGATGCAACAATTACGAATAGAGGAGTCAAATTTCTTGAATTTTTTAATGAAGATGTTAATGAAGTAGAGAAACCATTACAAATTATAAAGGTGTTATAGGTCAAACAATAATTCAAAAGAAAATTCATAAAATGTCCAAATAGGATGTAAATTCAACATTAAGTTTCAACTAAGATGGTTTAAGTCTATTTATGCAAGATATCCAAGTAGAATGGTTGAAGGATCGAGCACCAATCTTGTCCTCATTCCAAAGGGAATATTTATAAATTTAAAAAAAAAATCAAATGTATTTAGTTTGATATCTAATAAACAGAAATGTATCAATAAATGTAATGAAATTACATGTATTTAGTATGATTATGTATTTTAATTTATTTATTTTATATCTACATTCCATCCTAGAAATGGATCATAAATTTAATGAAAGTTTAAAACTTTCACCTAGAAGTGAATACCCCATTTTTGTTCTCCGCTCTTGACATTGAAATCTATCATCATTACCTATAGATAACAAACATCAACAATACATATAAACAATAGGAAAAAATATATATTTTTGCATTACAAATTTTGAAAAAATTGGCAAAAAACATTATGAGCATTCTAAACTTCAAAAACATATATTGTGTTAAGAAACACATTGGGGAAAAGAAAATATGCACAAATATAACATGTGTCATGAAACACAATGTATGTAAAAATTTCTCAAATTGAGTATCCCATCAAACATACACCCTCTAAATTAATTTAATATCTATAAAAAAAAAGAATGCATGAATATAGTAATTGACAAAAAAATGGAAAAATTGTAAGCCCACATTAATAATATAATGGAAAAACTATCAACAACTTCTCACTGTAACATATAAAAAACATAATGTAATAATGACATAGAAAAATAATGTAAAATGTGAATGAATATCACAACATATCCATAACATCAGAAATAAGATTTCATAATAAGATTTAGTTTGATACATCTGACTCAACATTTAGTGGTATGTTAATAAAATTATTATTATTTATAAAAGGACATTAACATTTAATGGTATGTAAAATAAAACATTCAAGGCTTCCATCTATATACCAGTAAACAACCCTTCATTACATATCAATGACTCATATTAATAACATTTACTAGTATGTTAATGAAACTCATATTTATTATACAAATATAATAGCATTTATCAGTATGTGAATGAAAACTTTCAGAGCTTCCATCCACATTACAATTAATGTTCACTCTTCCATCAATGTGAGTGTAAAATAAGTTAACAACACTTATGTAAAACAATATTTGTAATTTTGAACATGTTAATGAATAACACAACAACAATAATTTACAGTATCATATAAATAACTTTCATGGTTTCCATCCACATAGTAGAAAATGTTTAGTAATTTAATAACATGAACATAAAAAAAAACATAATAACATGAATCCATAGAAGGAATTTGTTTGATATATTTGACTCAACACTTACTATTATTTTAATGAAATTCATAATTTTGATAGAAATATAATAACATTTACTAGTATGTGAATGCAAACCTTCATGTCCTCTATCCACATACCAGTAAATATTCACTCTTATAGACACACTTGTCTTTCATCACGCCCCTTCATTTCATACTAATGACCCATATTATTTTCAATTCATATCTTATTTCACAAAATTATAAAATAATGACAAAATAAATACACAAAGATATGAATGACACAATGACATGAATTCAAAAAATGTCTAGGACTTCCATTAAAAAATTAAAAAATTGGAGTTAGATGAGAATAAAAAGAGGTGAACAATGTGGGTTCAGTTTTGGGTAATGTTTCTTCCCTCCAACATGGAACTTCCTTGCATTTTAATTAGACAAACATCTTCCAACATGGCCATAGAATTCAAAAACTATATTGGTTAATAAAAAAACAATAACATTTCTTATTATGTGAATGAATGCATTGATTGCCATGATGAAAAAACTAGTAAACATATAATCATATGTCAATCTATGCAAAAAAATCCATGCACATAGAAGACACAATAATAATAACAGGGATAGAAAATGAAAAAGAGCGTAATTATGCATTAAATTATAGGCAACACATCTATGTGTAACATTTCATCACCCCATTAAAATTCCACTAAAAATTTAATCATATGTGATAACACAAAGAAAACCAAAACTTTTGATTAGATTCCATGGCTATTTGGGGGAGGATCTATACAGTAATGGAAAAGTTATCCATAGATTTCATTCCCATTTGACTCGAAATTGGCTATGAAATCTATCAGTGATGATCCATCCCTTTACTATGGCAATAAGAATTCAACCCTAAAATGATGCCTATTTAACAATTTTTTTATAAATTTCATGGCATTCTAGAGGAGGAGGTACGTCAAAAGGCAAGGAGAGTCATTTGGTGATGATGCATAGGGAGCTAATAACTCACCACATTAACAGAGGAAAGCCTGACAAGCCATGAGAAAAATGGCAGAGGCACACAAAAAAAATAAGAACAAAGAAGGCACAATAACAAAAAAAATCATCCCTCTATTCCACCAATGAAAATTCCTCTGTAAAACATTGTATGATCAAGAATTTTTTAGTAGGATTCATGGTCATTTTAAGAGAGAGATCCATGAAAAGGTAGGGAGAAATGTTTGTTGGTGGAACTTTATATTGCACCATTAACATACCAGTAAACATTTATTCTTATGTGATGGCACATAGAAAAAACATAAACAAAGACAGCACACAATAAAAAAGGAATGTATAAGGCAAGCATAGAAAACATGAACATAGAAGATGCAATAACCATAACAGCCATGTAAAAATATAAATGACATAGTTTTCGGTTCAATTGTAGGGATCACAACTATGTGTAAGATTGCATTCCTCTATTCTACCAACTGAAATTCTCTTATATAATATAGCATTGTCAAGAACATTTAGGTAGGTTGTATCCATTTCAAGAGAGGAGTTATGCAAAAATACAGGGAGAGATGAAAGTTGGTGCATGTGGTGATATTAACTTGCCACATTAATGGATAAAATCCCACCAAGCCATGTGTAAAATGGCGCCGACTTCCACATTAATGAGCCACATGTCTTCCAACACGGCACATCATTCATACTAATTACCTATACATATATTGGTCCATGCCTTACACATCAAAAATATAATCCAACAATAAAATGATGTGTTAATTTGGAAACAAATGGATATTTTGTTGTGTATCATTGGTCCTAATGATTAGTCAGATCCAAAATATGTAAAAAATTGACATGTCAAAAATATTGTCATATTACTTTTCATAATGTATAATTTCTTCTCAAATAACCTTTTCAAACTTAAAAAATGTTAAACTATCTAAATCCAATTTTATAGAATGCAAGGTGAAATAATATGGAAGATGTGGGACCCCAAAATTAGGGTCCCGGCCATTGGTCCCTTCCCCTAATGCCAATTCTTTAGAGTTAAAAATAATCATACAAGGACATTTAAGATTTGGATTTATGAGTTGAATATAATATAAACATGGACTTTGGCTACCGGTAGCTTTATGACTCCACTTTCAAGATACTTTTGACACACCATCACATCAATTTAATTATTAGTCCCTATTATGTCATGTCATGTAGGGTACCATAGCTTTCACTTTTTAATTAACCTTTTTTCTTTCAACTAATGAAATTTTTAAAATAATGCATTATATTAACAACTTTAAAAATGTACATATAATTAGACATATTAATTTCAAAATACTCTATAGGTGTTACTTAGGAATATTCTTTGAAATTTAACATGTGTCCCCTACAATAATAAAACTTTCAATGTTCCTCATTTTATAGTTATAAAAAAGATATAAAATTTGACAACTCATCATCATGTAAATTAATTAATATAGTTGAAATATATATTAAAAATTAAAATTTACCACTACTAACATGTATCCCCTACAATAATGCAACTTTAAATGTTTCTCATTTTTTTACTATAAAAAAAGAGTTAAAATTGGATGATTCATCATTATGTAAATTATCCAATATTTTTTCATCTAATATTTTTCATTAATAATCAATTTAATGTAATTCACATACCATGTAAAGTGGGGCTTGGATGTGACCAAGCCATTGGACATTTAAAGCACCCACCAAGAGGGCATATTTCCTTAATGTATTGTAGAGGGTTTTAGTACTCTTTAATATTACTAATTAAATAATATTTTATCATAATTACTACTTATTTTCATAAATAAATTATTTTTAAAAGTACATTTTGAATTAAATTTATTAATATTAAATAAAGTAATTATACAGATTAATTAAGATAATAATTATAATTTACAAATTTAATTTAATTAATTCAATTATATATAATTTAATATAAAATATTTAATGATAAAACTACCCATACTATACTTATGAATAAATATTCAACTATAAACAATTTTTAATTTAAAATAATAAATGACTTAAGATTTTAACTGATTCTTCCTTTGAAACTAAATCAGAAGACTTAGGGAGCACGTGGGAAGCAGGAGTAGTTAAGGAGTGATTAATATGGGACACCTAGCCCTTATTGATCAAAATTTTGTATCGGTCATGAAAAGATGAGCACATGACAACAAGGATCCAGCATAGTACAAGTATATAGGGGGCACAGAGGCCTAGGTCCTTAGGCAAAGCTAGTTGATTAAGAGCCACAACTTTCAATTCATTAAGAATTCGTTGGTTATTTATTATTTCCTTTAATGATGTAAACACTTGATCAGGGATAAACAAGTATAAATACCCTTATTGTAATGGATGTAAAAGAGGTTGATTTTTTATGCTCATGCTTAATATATGAGTTATGGACATACATATTTTTTCTTCTGTTCATGACAAGTGAGTGTGTTGTGTTAAGTTGAGAGTAATAACTAGAACTTAGTATGGAACATAACTCACATTTTTTTTTCTAAACGAACAACGTCAACTAGTGATGGTAGAAGTCTATATAATTATGGTGTCAAAGCTTGGAAACACTAGAATCAAGTAGTTTATTTTGTGTTTTTACAAAGTATCTATCTAGATATATCAAATGAAGAATATGATTAAGACAATAAAATTGAGCAACAGAACTTGTGGGAACCAGTCTCTAGCTGCATGTTCCAGATGAATGTGCAAGACCAAGATCTTATGTGAAATGACCAATGCACTAGCTCATTGGGATAGACTCTAGCACCAAATCTATAGTAATAATGTGAACCCCAATATTTTGGTTTTGTTACCACTGGTTGACTTGGTTCAGAGCCATGGCATGTCATTTACTCACTATGCCCAATTTGGACTTTAATTTATTCAAAGAACTAAATGTCTCAAATATTGTTACTTTAAAGTTATTAACAATGTCAACTTGTATTGATAAAATAGATTATTCTTCTAGAATTTTCTTCTCTTGTTTCAATCCTTTGATTGTAGTTTGTAGCCTTTCTGACTGAGATTGGGCTACCTCGAGGACATCTTCTTCAAATATGGGATCTTCCCTTGGTCTCTATTCCCTCTTTTGAGTCAGGTGAACAAAAGGCTCAACTTTTTGATGTAGAACCTCCTGACCTTCTTCCATGACAACTATCTCAATCACTCTTTATAGGCTAGTAGTAGTTAGATCATACCTGACTCCCACTAAAGACTAGCCCATATGCTTGATTGGAACCTCTACTTGTGACTAGACTATTGAATGAATTAGAGTAGCAAGCCTCATTTCTTCTTCATTTTGCAATGCTATGTTTTGAGGCTTCAACTTATATTGTAAATGGATGTTTGTAGTCTTTACTATAGCCCATGAATGATAGGAAATAGGAATCTTCTCCATCTTTGGTTCATAGATGAACCATTTAGATATAGCGAGTCTATAGATTGGATTCTCTTCAATAAATAGGTTGATGTCCTTCAAAGGTGATGTGATGGTCATTTTTTTATTTCTTTGCCCTTGAGACAATTGCAGTCTCAACCTTCCTCTTGGGAGGATCAATAATTACTAAGTCCAATGACTTCTCTTTTCCCTTTTCATGTTTGGCTTCCTCAACATTTTCTTCCTCTACATCTATGTATGTTTCATTTATCATTGAGAGCATTCTCAATGCATCTTAAAGAGATTCCTATGGATCCAAATCTATCATGTGAATTTCTTCTTATTCAGGAAAACCTTGTTCTATTATTCTAAAAGTTTCAAGGGTTGAGGAGCTTGAAACAACTTCTCCTTGTCTTCTTTTTTAAATCCTATTCTCTATTTGTGTGTTAGTTGGGGGAAGCCTAGAAGAGTCAACATCTACCAGATGATATTATCTAGGACCAAGTTGCCTTCTAGCTTCCATCTTCTGATCTCTTAACAATCTAGATTCAGGCTTTGTATTATGTTTCTTTAGCCTTCTAGAAAATTCATAATAGGTGGTTACCTTAATGTAAATGAAGTCAAATTCACTAGGTTCATGTTCATAAGGTACAGTCAGAATGCCTTTGCTCTTCAAGTGATCTTTTACCCTACCATTAGGATGCCATTGTCTATTGTCATCTACCTATAAATTGAAAAAAAAGCCTATGTTTTGAAGCAGCTTCAATAAGGTCCCATTGTCTGAAAGTGATTTTGCCAATAGTCATAGGAAAACTAAGGAGTAGTCCTTTCCTCTTGGTCTTTCAAATTCCATCTATTCCATTAAATAATTGATATGTTACTTCTTGTTCTGCCAACTTATCTAGCATGTGTATTGGCATTTTAAGGGGGGTACTTTGGGTTCCCTTTATTCTGATAACAATGCAATCAAGGTGCAACTAGATATCTCCCATTGTCTTAATGGATTTATTAACTAAAGGAGTTACCCTCATCATGGGGACACCATTGATGGCTTGGCTCAAAGTAGGATATGCATAGTCATAAATGAATTAGATATGGTCCTTATACTTGTAAATATGTAATTTTGAATAATATTGGGATAAAATTTGGGTGACAATGGGAGACCACTCTCTTTGGTTGGGGATTTTATTTTTGGCATACAAGGCATCTAACAAATATGACATCATGAAGAACTTAGTTATCTTCTTTGTTTTTATCCCATATATTTTCCTACTTAAGGAAATGCTAATGATTTTGTCTAAGGAGGTATTACGACTTCCTCAGTAATGAAATATACAACAAGAACTCATATTTGTTCTACATGTGCAGTATATAAAAATCCATATAATTTGTACAACTTAGTCATAACCATTCTAACTCTTGGTCTGAATTGGCTCACAGAGATTTTCTTGTTAGGATTTATAATGAACTTATTACCAGCTTCTAACCATTTCACTAGGATATCCTCCATGGTATGTTTATGGACACATGCATTAATGAAGGTGAGGTCTATTTGGGTCATAGGTATCTTATAATAGGATTCGAAGGCAACAGGGGATATGTGTGTTATTTTTCTCAAACTAGGTTCATTGATAAGTATACCTTTATCAATTTTAGCATCTTTGAAAATAAGACTAAGACCATCGATGCAGTACAATACCTTTAGATTAGTTGTAACTTAATGGAGTCCTATAAGTTTAATTTCCATGATGTCATCATAAAATCTCTTTGCTAGTAGCAGATTCTCCTCTTTCTTGGTTCTCTATAGTCTAGAACAAGCTCAAGCAATTATTATCTCTTGTATTCAATGAAGAAGTCACGAACTCTATATCTTTAAATACCCTACCCTCTGCGTCTGATGACAAGTATAATTCAAACACTTTCTTTGAAGTAGGTACATAGGTTCCATGTCTATGATTCTAACTAAATTGTCCACTTGTGAATGATAACTCAACACTTTCAGCTATCTGATTAAACTCTTTGAATAATTTTGATTACTAGGCTCTCTCTTCTGATTTGAAACAGTGAATGCATGAATAATTTTAGGGATTTTTCGTACATCTAAGGGTTTTTGGAGGGTTTAACTGAGCTTTAATAGTGGCATATGAACTTGAAGTATTTTTTTATGTAACCCATATCATAATTTAATCTTGTATTTATACTTTCACATGCTTGGGTCCACAAAATCTTTTGATTTGACATGTCTACCTATATGGCATCTCCTTTCCATGTTATTTATTTAATTTTAAAACATGATCATTGTCACTTAAAAAATGTGTCTTCATCTCATGCCCCTATAAACTTTAATAAATTTGATCTGTTAATCTCCTTGGGGGTCTCCTAGCCTTGACTTTCAACATTGGTTGTTGATCTTTGATCTGGGATTCTAAAATTTTCACACTTGGTAGCTCCATATTAGTTCTATGTACCCTACTCTCAATCTTCATTAAGTAAACACTCTTACGCCATGTGGCATCCTTGCATGCAATCTAAACTTATAGACTTATTGACTCAATTTGCATCATCAATCTCCATGTACATGGTTGAATGCACATCATTGATCCTTGATTTGCATGATCAAATTTAGGTCGTTGGTTTTCTAAACATACAATCAAATGTAGGCTATTGATTTATTGAACATTCATCATGATTTTGACACATGTCACCATCATGTTCCTTTTTAGGATCCTTGCATATATTTACTTCAAGCTCATCATGAGATCTTCATCTACATGATTGAATGTGCATTACAGATGTATCTTGACTTATTGATCTTAGTCTTTAATGTCGATCATTGATCAAACTTTGTATGTAATAATATGTACCATCGATCTTGATCTGAGGGATTTTAACTTATTGACTTTGGGTGAACACCCATGTGTCATTGAACCTTGGTCCAATCGAGTGAGGTTTCAATACTTGGTATCTTTCCATTCAATTCATATCTCCGAATAGTAAAATCAAAGAATAAGTGCTTGGGACATATAAAGACTTAGCATAAATATTAGATTTAGGTTTTAATGAATTAATAAACTCAATCAAAACTTAGGCTAAAATTAAACTAAGACTAAGATGGAATAAAGTGACCCATAAAAAATATGAATCCATTTTAGTAAGACCTTAGGCTAAAGTAATTTAGACTAAGGTTTTGAACATTATTTAAACTTAGATTCAATTAATCAATTAAGGACCAAATGTGAACATAATAAATTGAATAGGACCATATTAGTTAACCAACTAAGGGTCAAACTAACATTGAAGCATAAACCCATGAATATTTGTTTGTTCTTATGGAGATCCATTGATCCTACAAGATGGAAACATATGAGCCAAATGTTAGAAACATTAGATAAGATAAAATAAATTTTATGTGTTATCATTTCAATGTAAGCTAAATCGACACATGATATTCAATAATGCACTCTAATCAAATTGAATTCCTAATTTATAGCATAATTTGCAAAATTTGAACATGGGTCCTCATTTTTTTAGAATGGGGGATGTTGAGCTCAACAAATGGAAACTTTTGGGGGAAATATTGTATAATGTTAGAATTCAGATAATTCTGGTTCAAAATAATAACTAGACTAATCATTCTACATAATCAAGTACCATTATTAAGATCAATTCATAATTGAAACAAGTCTTAAAAATGTAGAATTAAGGTCAAATATCAAAACTCAGTCATGTTTTATGTGTGTTTTGATTCATTTACTAATTGCCATTAGGATTCAGAGAATAAATTTTAAATTTCATGACCTTAATCATTAACATAGATTTGTAGCATTTATAGACATCCATTATGAATCATGATTTATAATAAGGGAAAGCTTGGTAATTGCTCTCTCATCAGTTAGACATCCATAACCTTGATAAAGATACCTTTGGTTCTACTCTAGGTCTTACTCCATTGCCAGTCAGGTGTCCATAGCTCTAGTGGAGGTTACTGGAATCACCTTTGCTCTAAATTTTTTTATATTTTTAATAATTCTTTTATTTTTTTATTTTTCAACTGTATTTAGCTTTTCAACAAAAGTTGGGAGCCAGAATTAGCCATGTGTTTAGGACTTTTTTCAAATGTTTGATTTTCAAGACAATAATCCTTGGTCATAGACTTCACCCTAGGCTATAATTTTATTTAAGTGATAACATGACTTTGTTCTAATAATTTAAACTTTCACTCTAACACATGCAATCTATATTGAAATCAAACTTAGATCAAAATAGGGTTTAAGAGTTTTAAAGAATAATTAGTCTAGACATTAATCTTCATCAATTTTTTAGAAACATAACATAAAGTTCTGAATTTCCAAAATCCATGATCAACCAATGTTTAAGAGTCATATTTGCATTATTGGTTTATGAATTTCTTTTGATCACTTAGATGGATTTGGAGCTTGAAGACCTGTCTTGGAAAAGATTTATTGGAATATGAATAACAAAGCAAAGAAATCAAACACACAACAAACAAACAAATATTTACAAATAAGAGATAGGAATGAAACTAATCTAAACCTACCTACACTAACTCTAACTAATCTTATAGATTACTCCATAAAGACTTGACATAGAAAAACAAAGACACAATGATTGAGATACTGCCCATTGGTTGGTAAAGTGAACTCTACTCCCTGCAAGTCTTTGAGTTTAAAAGTGTTTTCCATAGTGTCTCAGTAATTTGGTAAGGTCTAATCAATAAAGGAGTGAATTTTCCATGTTTCCCTTTTGACTTAGATGCTTTGTCCCATAGAGAACTAGGTCTCCTTATCTGAATACCTTGATCTTTGATCATTTTTCAAACCATCTTTTAATAGTGGTTTGATGTCTGTTAAAATTAGCAAATGCTTCTTCTCTAGAATCCTCCATTTGGATGATATTAAGCAACCTAGAATTGACATATTCTTGATCTTCTTCCATATACTCCCATAGAAACTTGTAAGTTGGCAATTTGAGAGTAATTAGAAAGATTGGTTCTTGTCCACATACTAATATAAATGGTGATGTTTTTAGATCTACTTTCACTCTAGTTATATCTTCCCATAGAGCATACTTCAACAATAGATATCATGTTCTTGGTTGTTGAGTTGTAGACTTATTAATAACTTTCATCAAATTCTTGTTTTTAGACTTTGAAAATCCATTACCCTAATCGTAATGATTAGATGAAAACTTAAGATCTATTTTATTATCATAGGCCCACTTAGACATCTCTATAGGTGTAAATTCTAATCCATTGTCACAGACTAATGATACTAGCATCCCAAACCTGGTACAAATGTTATTTTCTAAGAACTTGGTAACATTTTCAGTCCTACACTATTTTGTTACTTCCTTTGTCTATCTTATACAATAATCTATGGCATTAAGAACATATTTGTGCCAAGCTAAATAATTAATCTTGATAATGCCTACAAAGTCTAAACCCCATTGAGAAAATGAGTTTTCAATTAAAATTGGCCTCAAGGGCATAGTTGCTTTAGATTCTTTTGTATTGAAGATTTGTCATTAATGACATTCCCTAACATGCTTATGAGAATCTTTGAAAATGGTTGGCTAATAATATCCTACCCTTAGGATTTTGTAAACTGTTGTTTTTTTTAAAGGGGTGTCCACTCCCAAGTTTCTCATGAAAGGTACTTAATATTTCAGTTGATTCTTCCTTTGAAACATATCTCAAATAGACTCCTTCATAGTTCTTGTAAAGTATCTCATCCTTGATCAAGAAGTGAGCTGCTTTGAGCCTCAAAGCTCTTCTTTGTTCTCTATTTAGTCTTGTAAGACAAGAACTATTGATTAGGAAATGAATGATTGCATCATACCATTCATTTGGTTGAAACTGTCATTGGTCAACCTACATGATGCTCAATATAGGATTAGTGTTAGCAATCAATTGAATTAATCCCTAACACCTCACCAATTTAACAGTTTTAATTTCAAGATCATATTCCTAGAGTATTGACATCCATTTACCTCTTCTTTCTCCTAATTCATATTGACTCAACATGATTTTGGTAGTAGGGTCTAGAAATATAGCATGTACTTTATTCTTCAGGATATAGTGTCTAAACTTTATTAATCGCCTTAACCAAATCAAATGATTATTTATCAATTAGGGAATAATTTAACTTAATATTTTTGAAGTTAGTACTCATAAATGTAATTAGATGATCACATTTTTTAATTTTTAAGTTAGTACAGCTTTTATAGTATGTTCAAAAGCAAAAGAATAAAGATAAAAATATTTTGTAAAGTCAAGGCTTATCAGCACAGGTGCCTATCCTATTGCTTCTTTGATATCCTTGAAGGTTTTCTTCGTTTATTCATTCTATTCGACCTTTATGTTTTTCTTTGGCATGTCATTAAGTGGTTTCACAATCTTTGTAAAACTAGAAATGAATTTCCTTACAAAATTGATCTTCCCAAAAAAAGACTTTAGCTCTTTTCTACTATTTGGGGGTTTTATTTTAGATATAGCATTGACTTTATTTGGATCTATATAAATCCCATCTCTAATTATCACATGTCCTAGAAATTTCCCTGCAGTTACACAAAATATGTTTTTCTTAAGGTTAAGGTAAATTCCATACCTTCGACAACATTCAAATACTTGTTATAAATGCATTATGTGATCTTTCATATTCTTGGAAAACACAGTCAGATCATCCATATATAATAATACATTTACCTCTAAGACCTTGAAAGACATGGTCCATAGTTCTCTGAAAGGTAGCCCCTACATTGATGAGTCCAAAAATTATCCTCTTGTAAGCAAAGTTGTCTCATTTTATTGTGAATGCAATCTTCATTCTATCTTCCTTGTTAACAACTACCTGATTGTAACCTGAAAACCCATCTCAGAAAGACATCATGATAGAACCAATAATAATTTAAATCACCTGGTCAAGAGATGGCAAATGATAATTATCCTTTTCAGAAGATTTGTTCAAGTTCCTAAAATCTATGCATAATCTAATCTCTTCATTTTTATTTCTAACTAGTACTAGATTAGCTACCTAGGTAGAATGTTTAATTAGAAAATGGGGTTGAGTTCCATATTAATGAGCCACGTGTCTTCCAACATGGCAGATCATTCATACTAATGACTTATACATAGATTGGTCCATGCCTTACACTTCAAAATTATAAGCCAACGATAAAATAATGTGTTAGTTTGGAAAAAAAATGGCTATTTTGTTGTGTATCATTGGTCCCTTTGGTCCTAATGATCAGTCAGATAAAAAATATGTAGAAAAATTGACATGTTGAAAATATCGTCATGCGACTTTTTCAGAATGTATATTTTCTTCTTGAATGACCTTTTCAAACTTAAAAAATATTAAACTATCTAAATCCAATTTTATAAAATGTAAGGTGACATAATATAGAAGATGTGGGACCCCAAAATTAGGGTCCCAACTATTGGTCCCCTTCCCCTAATGCCAATGCTTTAGAGTTAAAAACAATAAGTCAAGGACTATAATATAAACATTGACTTTGGCTACCAGTAACTTTATGTCTCAATTTTCAAGATACTTTTGACACACCATCACATCAATTTAATTATTAGTCCCTATCATGTGGGGTATCATAGCTTTCACTTTTCAATTAACTTTTTTGCTTTCAACTAATGAAAATGTTTAAAGTACGTATTATATTAACAATTATAAAACTGTACATATAGTTGGAAATATTAATTTTAAAATATTATATAAGTGTTATTTAAGAATATTCTTTGAAATTAAATATAGCATTAACATGTGTCCTTAACAATAATACAACTTTAAATGTTCCTCATTTTATGATTATAAAAAAAAAAAAAAAAAATTGGACAATTCATCATCATATAAATTAATTAATATATTTAAAATATATAAAATAAAATAAAATTAATCACGACTAACTATGTCTCCTGCGATAATAGAACTTTAAATGTTTCTTATTTTATGACTATAAAAAAGGAGTTAATATTGGATGACTCATCATTATGTAAATTATCCAATATTTTTTCAACAGTTTTTATTAATAATCAATTTAATTTAATTCAGGTACCGTGTAGAGTGGGGCTCACCAAGCTTGGGATTGTTTAGAAATTTCTAAATTTTCTGCACTCACCATCCATCCCCTTTTCAGTCCAGCATCTGTTAACACATTTGTTTTCCGGGGATTGAGCAGCTGGATTTTGCAACATATGGGTTCATCGCCACAATGCTTTAAATCTTTAAACACTTTTGAATCCTGTTTCCACATGAACATATGTGCCCGATACATTTTCCCAACATCGTTCATACTGCAGGAGGTGTTGTAGGCATTGCCAAGTAACGTTACTCCAAACTTGGAATACTTGTCTGCTATCAAGCATAGCAGATTTGCACCCTTTATGCTTGCATCTTCTAACTCAACATCAACAGGACTTCCTGTTTCGAGGGAAAGTGGGGGGATGTCCCGTACACTAACATGTCCAAGACTGTGTGTAATAATATCCTGCCAACATTCCATAAAATCTATGAATCATTTAATAATGTCCAAGACTCTGTAATAATATCCTGCCAACATTTAGTACATATACAAATATTTGATACCCACCATTTCTTCAACGTCCTCAGCGTTGACAGCTGCTCCGGAAATTATAGCAGTTGATAGATTGGAAGGAAACCCCTGTACACATTTCCCACGGATAAGTGTTGCACACTCGGATCCTTTTCTTGTTATTTTTAGTCAAATTTATAATCCGAGATACTCACCAGAATGTCTCTCCAAGAAGAGCCTGTTGACATTTGAATATGAGATAACTTCTGCAACTGGTCCAGTCCCTCAATGGTACGCAGCTTCCAACACATTTCGGCTTCAATTACTTCTAATGAGCTCAGACCTTCGACATTCAGCCTTTCTAGTCCATCACATCCACTTATATTCAGATAATTAAGGCTTGCTGGATCAGAAAGACATGTCAGTGTTTTCAATGCTGGACAATACTTCAGGCCCAGTATTTTCAAATTCCCTGGAAGGCCTTCAATTTCTGTCAAATTTGGATTGTTTGACAGATCGATGATTTCAAGATGGGGGAAATGACTTCTGGCCGGAGAAATATATACCTTGGTTATGCGGCTATACCTAATGATTAAATTTGTTAAAGAACTTGTGCAATTGTCATGAGCAGCTCTCATGGCCAACTCCCCCTGATTAAAATTTTCTTGGATCTGAAAACTATCCAATGGCATCTGACCTGCATCTCCTCCGATGTTGAACTGATTATTGATTGGACAATGCTGTACATCCATAACTTTGACACTCCTCCATACAGTTCCTTCCGGTAAGGTACTCATCCTGGACTTATGTATACTTAACCTTTCCAAATGCATTAACTGTTCGACAGCTTTGCTAATATCACAAACATTAGGGCATTCATACAGAATCAAGACTGTTAGTTGACTCAAATTATTGAGAGATGATGGGAAACTTCTTAACAGTAAGCTCCCTATATACAGTTCTTCCAGATTTTCGAGCTGTTCAAGATGCTCAGGCAACTGCTCGATGCTAGTAGGGAGTAAATTTAAGTACTTTAAAGATCTTTGAGCAATGATTCCCTTCGGCAACTGCTTTAGCAAATTACAACCTCCAAAGTCGAGGTACTCCAGCATGGAGATTTTGCCCAAATCCGGGAGTTGAAGCTTCCTGCAATCTCTCAGTGCTAGATATTGAAGTTGCACTAATTCTGTAAAAGAATGCGGCAACTCTTCCAAATCACTGCAGCCAGATAGATCTAGGTGTCTGAGATTTCTTGATTCGTCAAATTTAATTGGAACTGATGACATACCTTTAATATTATTCAAAACTAGCTTCTCCACTTTTTTCAAATTCAGCTTTGCAAACCAGTCCTGTAAAATGTTTATGGGCCGCGACAACTCCCCCAAAATATTACAGGCCATGGATGAGTCTATCTGTAAAGCTTTCCCTACCTGTGAGAATGATTTTCTGGAGCTTTTGTCAAACCCGCTGTTTGGAGTGCTTATAGTGCCACTTCGACGGTGGATTGTAGTTTGACAGATCTCTGTACTGGTTACGGTAAGCGTCAATTCGCTTAGCTGCTGCGGAGGCTGTGATGCAAATAATATGTTAATTGTGATGAATATAAGTAAATTGCCAAAACTCGGCTCTAAAATGTTGACTGTACTGACCTCACTGTCATCAGCTAAACGGCATAAGTCTTCAAGGTTGACATCAGTAAGTTCCAACACTCTTAAATCCCTCAGTGAAAGTCGACTGGAAAGAATGTCACTGCAGTTCAATTTCCGCATGCGAAGCCATACCAAATCTCCTGATAAACCATTAAATTGTAAATCACTTGTGGAATGGGGAAGCACCAGAAGTTTTAAACCACATATATCTTGATTCTGTAAGAAGAAAGGCAACTGAAGCTTCTCCTCGTCTTCATCTCTACGAATTCCTCTTACAGTGTAGGGCTTCGATTGCGACTGACAAGAACAAAAACAAATGAATAAGCAATATATTAAAGGAAATTGAAGGATAGCAATGTCTGAACTGTTAAATTAAGTAAAAACATTTAAAACAATGTTATGATGAGACCAAATACATGTGTGGAGATCATTTTATCGTCTGAGCAGCAAAGGCGAAGGGGAGGCTGTTGTCTGCCTATTTGTCTGGCCAAGTTCCTTACTAAATCGTGCATTCTAATTCTGAATCTCCCCTTTGGACTTCTCAGAAGCTCAACGCTGAAGGGCTCAAATAGGTAGGAGGGCTTAAAGAAGAAGGGCTTCATATTTTGTATCTGAGAAGAAACACGTCAGTTATAAAACTCCTCCTTGATCAATATATAAAGTAAACCCAAAAATATTTCCTTTACTGAAAGGATTTGGGCAAGGATGTCTCATACACAAAATCATTGTCCTGCTTAAAATTAAAGGAAAAACCCACCTCAGAATCCTACTTACTTCTCTAGAGCATGAGTAGGACAACTAACAAATAAATTAAATACTACTAAGATAGGCTAGAATTCTTACAGTAATTTGTGGTTGGATTTTAATATTAAAATCAACATCTGCAGTTTCAAATTCCACAAGGCATTTTTGGTGGAGAGTGTGAAGGCAGTCCAGACCGTTGCAATCGACCAATCCTTCCAAAACCCTCGCTGCAAGATCTTTATCTTCTCCAACTAAGAAATGGGCAAGGTCTAAAAATACCTCTCTCTCTTTATTCTTAAGAGACCCATAACTATTTAGGAGTACCTGATGAAATATCTCATCTGGCATTTGTGTCTGCAAGTTTTCTTTTTGCCGCGTCCAGTAGCTGCTATCATGATTTCCATAGAACTGTCCAGCTAAAACTTTCAAAGCCAAAGGAAAGCCACCACACATTTCGACCAGTTGTTGCACCAAATGTTGAAAACCAGGGAGGGGTTTGGGCTCATGAAAAGCGTGACGGCAGAAGAGCTCTTGCGCATCTTTTACATCTAATGGTTTCACATTATATAATATTTTTATGTCAGAGCGCGCAAGCAAATCTCTGTCACGAGATGTGACGAAGATCAAACTGCCATTTCCCACCACATCCTTTACTAATAACAAATTCTCTATTTGCTCTGTATTATTTATGTCATCAAACACAATCAGAACTCGGAACCCTCTGGGACGTTCTCGAAGCAACTTCCGCCCTTTGCTGGTATTTTCAATATGCAATTTATGATAACCGAGCAGATGATTGAGCAGTTCTTTTTGCAAACCTGGCAAATCACGCGTTTTACTGATATCAGACAAGAAACAAGATCTTGTGAATTCGGAACGCTTTGAGTTGTAGAGATGTTTGACCAGAGTCGACTTTCCCGATCCGCCAAGTCCCACAATCCCCACAACCATTGAAGATACGCTCAAATCAGTTCGACTCAAAATCTCCCTTTGGAAATCCTCTGCCGCTTGGTCGAGTCCCACAGGGTGTTCAGCTACATCTAGCGAATCCATTCTCACCTCCTTTAACACAATCTTCACAATTTGATGCACAAACTCTCCAAGGTCACTGAAAAAATAATTGTAATAAACATCAACAGAAGCCGGATCTAATGATGCCCAAATATCCAGATTTTACATTTTTATAAACAGACACTTACTCTTCGTCCATGTTGATCGTTTTGCCAGAAATGTCTGAGGCTTTGTTGAGGCTTTCTCTCCATCTCTCCACCAATTGGGTTTCCACCCTGCCATCGTGTCTGTGCTTGTGAAAAGCATCGGCATAAATTCCCTTGTCAATATGGCGGAGGTCTGAAGGTTGGACGCCACAGAACACAGGAATAACCTTTGCATGATGAGATTCAACCATCTGTAAAATCTCTAACAGCTCATTCAAGCACCAAGCAGATTCCGCGTATCTTTTAGAAAAAATGGCGATGTGAACGGACGCACTATGAATGGCAGATAGTATTGCAGGGGATAAATAATCTCCTGCTTGCAGTTCGTTTTTATCAAGAAACACCCGTATTCCAAGCATATTCAGAAAATGATAGAAGAGGCTGGCCAGAGTTTTCTTGACGTCAGGGCCTCTGTGATTTATGAAGACCTGATAGTCTTCCATAATGGAGTCCAACACTTCACACATAGGTCGCAACAGAAATAAATTTTAATCCTATTGAGATTTTTATTTTTTGTATAAATAGATTTTAATATCCACGGGAGGTTAAGATTGGCCAGTCGGACTCTCCAGGATAATACGGTACATATATGAAGCTTCAAATGCATTTCCCATCATAAATGAATGAGAAATAACTATTATGGCATTTGAAAGGAATAGGTTTTTAAATAATAAAATTTAACTTTCTTAGGGATTTGGTCATTTTTTTTTGGGATATACATTTTCTTGTTTTTTTTGGTAGTTTAGTTTCTAGAATTATTGGTATGTGAATATTTAATTTTTTTTATCCAAGTTGAAGTGTTTTATAAATAAATAAGTTTAAATATTTTTTGTCTTTATATTGAATGAAGGTCTTTAATGATTTATAAGAATATCTAAATTAATAATAGTATTTTTCACAAATTTCATAGTAGATAAGGTATTGGATATAGAATATTCTTCACTTTTATATTTTAGAAAACAAAATTTGCGCAGATGTTCATCCTATAGGAGGTAATCTAATTTTATATGGAGCTAATGAGCACAAATTGATGCAAGAACATCCATATTATCAAGCAATTTCGATCAGCGAAATAGATTCGTAGTGTTTGCACACTTTTGCGCTCAATTAGTAACACGAAGAAAACCCACATATATAATAGGCACTTTAGTAGGATCTTGGAAGAGGGAACAGGGGTTTTTAGTCATTTAAATAATTAGTGCCTTGTCTCATGGTGAAACTATTGGTTAATTCAAGTATGCATTAATTAGCAGTTACAAAATCATTGATCTGCATTAAGTGGTGGTTTCTCCCATAGCAACTGCACATTTTTAGTAATGACCTACAATTGAGTAAGGTTATTCTATATTTAACTAAATAAATTTTTTAATTTTGATGTTTTAGATCTCACTATTATTTGGGTGCCTCCTTTTCTCTATATATTATAATACACATCAATTGGAACATGATAAAACCTAAGTGGATCATCAACACTTCAGTAGGGTTCTAGAATAGGGAAAAAGAGGTTTTAGTAAATGTTAGCTTTTGAGTCACCTTTAATCAATTCTTCGTGATTTATACCATAAAATAAGTTCACCCACCTATCGTTTCCTATGTGTGAAATTTCTAAAAGAATTGAACCTTCGAACTTGAACCTTTCTCAGAGTTCAAGAAGTTCAATGGTTCAAAGGTTCAATGTTCCTCAAAGTGAACTATTTGTCCTTTTATGTTTTTCAAGTATATCTTTGAACCTTTTGGTTGAACTTGAACCTTTCTTAGAGTTCAACGGTTCAAAGAGTTCAATATTTGATGTTTTGTAAAGATTCATGTTCACTCAGTTCCCTTGTCTGAATTAATACACTGCTTGAACCTACATAGCAAAGTTCAATGGTTCAATGTTTCTCAAAATGCATTGTTCCTTTATATTTCAATTATGTCTTTGAACCTTTTGGTTGAACTTGAACCCTTTGTCAAAGTTCAAAAGTTCAACGGTTCATGTCCAAAAAGTTCAATCAGTCATAAAAGGAAAGTAGTTCCATTTTCTATACCCTTGGAAGATATGGTAAGAAAATGTTTAGGGAAAGCCCCTAAATCCAAAAAGTTGAAAATAATATCCAGGGTAGATGTTGACACAAACACAGGGAACTGGAATGTAGAAATTGCCCAGTGAAAAACTAATGAAAAAGTTCAAGATCCTATTGTCCAGGATTTTACAGTTGAAAAGGTAGACCTTGGGACTGCATCACGTGCCGCAGATGTACATCATTTAGAAGCATCCACTAAAAGGATAGTTAGTATAACTTGGAAAGATGAAAAGGATAAAAGAGAGTTAAAAAAGATTGTGCATTCAATGGTAGAATATATTGATGCCATTCATAATCTAGATCCTCAACCAATTTCTCAAATGCCTATGTCTTTTGATCCAAAATCTCTTGTTAATCAAAGAATGTTGGATCAGATATATAGGGGCAAAATGATTACCAGAGTATTTGATAATTGGTTGGATGGCATCATCCTGAAAGGTACAGAATATCTTCATAAATTTATAAATGTATATGATTTGACCACGATCACTGTTGAAGATTTGAAGATTCTGAACACTTTATGGATAAAATAAAAAGGAAAGTGGATGAGCGTGATGAATCAAATTGATGAAGTGCAAAAATATGGGACAACAAAGTTTTTGTCAAAAAAGAACTTGACAAGGCTAGATGAAGATATATTATATGCAAGTAAGAAAAATGTTGAATGGAGAAATTTAGTATCCAGACAAGGATGAATGAAAATTACAAAAATGATCAAAGAAATAACTAAATTTATTCAATCATTGCAGCATGATCTACAGAGCATTGATATCAATTACATAAAAGATGATGAAAAACTAGAGAAAGACATCAATGTTATGACTCAATCCTTTAGGGAAAAGATTATCTTCATCAAATAAAGTGACAGCTTATCAACTAAAAATTTCTCTCAGATTTCAAAGATAGAATCACTTCTTTGTTGTTGTATTGACATACTCCCAGAGCACACTGAAAAGATGGGAAAAATTCTAAGAGAAGAAAACATCTGGAAAGTAAGGATTAAACACGTCAGCATTCCCAATCTTTCAAAAATTCAGGAGTTTGTTACAGCCTTTTAGGAGTGGAAATCTCAACATGTCTACCTAGCTAAATAGAGCAAATATGGAGATCCTAACCCATTGCTTCAATGATGACTTTGCTTTCATAGTTTCTTTATTCAGTTATTCAGTTACTTTTCTATTTGAAACTTGATTTTTATTGAATTTGTTATAAAAGAAACAAAATCTCGTATGGGTCAAAGTTACTTTAACTCTGGTTTAGTTTGATAGGTGGATTAGTTATAGCAACTATATATGTTTTTAAATATAAAATACGTGGATATAGAAGAGTAAAAAAAATGGAGGAGAAAGAAATTAGAAATGAGAGAACTGAACCACGATTGTTAAGAATATTTGTGATGTTTTGTCTAAAACATTTTCGTTTGTGAATGAAAAGGATAATTAATTACTGCATACTTGGATCTGTGTGTTTAATTATTTTAAGTTAGGTTTTCTGTGTGAAACCTTTTTTTTCATATAGTGATTATTCTTCCATTAAGACAATTCATTATATGTGTTCTATTCTTTAATGGCTCAGCAATATATATGTTTTTCTATTTAATTACTATTGAAAATAGAATCTCTGTATTATGTTACCAATTGTTGCTACAAAATCTCGTATTCATAACATGATGATGTATGGATATTAGACTGCCTTTAAACACTTTCTGGTTAAAAATGTTTCTGATTATTTTACTTCATTGAAAATCTTAAAGGGAGCTATACCTTAATTCAGAGGGGAACTAATCTTGATAGTTCACCCATCTGTTGTTTAACTTATTTGCTCTTGAGAGAAAGATATGGAGTTAAAATAAAATATATATAAGGACAAATCTATTAGCCAACAGTAATTAAGATAAATAGTTATATGTATCATGATGAAACTTTCAATTAAATTGAGTTTATGTTAACAAGTTACAAAACTACCACTATGGTTTTAAAACTACCTTTCTAAATTAAGTGGTTGTTTCACCTACTATAATTACATAGTCTTAGTGATGCAGAAAAAGAGATCAAACTTTTAGAGGCCATAAATTTTGATCTAGAACTTCATTTGAGCCCATCTTCACGCCAAACCAAACCTCTCAAAATGTTCAGTGCAGCCATAACCCAACTTGTTTAGTTATAAAAAAAATTGATATTTTTTGTAGGCCATATGTGACCATTTTAAGGGTCTAAAACTACATTTTAATATTATTTTCAATGTTTTTCTAAATTTAGAAATTGTTTATTTTTGTAACTAGATTTGAAATTCAATTGATATTCATTCGATAAGTTAATTTTAGTGTTTAGTTTATTTTTTTATATTTTTAGAGTTGCATGCCCTTACATGCAAAACTTACATAATATAGTAGCTACTAAAAATATTAGGTTGAGTTTTATTTATTTTTAGAATTCTAAATTTTAGATGCCAACTCCAATTCTGAGTAAGGCTTATTTATGCATGGTTTGTAAATATTTAAATCATTCGGTATGAATCAATAATAGGTTTTTTTTTAAAAGATTTTCCTATTAGATTTTTATTATCTTGATAGTGTTCATGTTCATTATTTAGTATCAGATCAAGTTCTAATATTGGAGGTGTAAGAGATGGTGAGAGGACGAGGGGGAATCACTCAGATGAACCAAACTATGCAAGAGCTATAAATGCAAGTATAATAATTAACCAAGATTTTTATGAATTAAATACAAAGGAGCATAAAATATGATGTCGAGGATAACACATATCATGAAGAGGAAATTATGCAAGAGGAGCAATAAGAATAGACACCATCAATGGAAGAGAGGATGGTTATAAATTTAGAAGGAAGGAATGAGAGAATCAAGTTTGACATTCCATATTATGCAAGAGTTTAAAACTAGAGGAGTTGATAGATTGGATTAATAGCATCAAGAAGTTTTTTGAATGAAGAACTATGAGAGAAGATAAGAAGGTAAAGTTTGCATGCAAAAAATTGAAAGTTCATGCAATGATTTGGTGGAATCATATCCAAAAAAATATATAGAAAAAAGGTAAAGAGAAGATCATCTCATATAAAAAGATGGAGAAAAAGATAAGAAATAAATTTATTCATGCGGATTATGTAAAAACCCTATATAGAAGATTCCAAAAATTGAGTAGAAGGATCATAGTATATAAGAGTATACAAATGAGTTTTATAAGATTTCTATATGAATGGATCATGTTGAAATAGAAGAGAAAATCATTGTAAGGTATGTAAATGGTTTGAAGTTTTATATTCAAGATTAATTAAGCATGCATATAATACTTTGCATGGAGGAAGCTTATCAATTAGATTTTAAGGAAGAATAAAAACAAAATAGATATAATTTTAAAAGAACATCTGTTGGGCAAATAAGAGTAAAATCTCCTCCAATAAGGGGATGAGGTGGATTTAATACAAATAGAAGTGGGTTTAATACAACTAGAGGAAAATCATCACAATTTGTAGAATGATAAGAACATAAAAGACACGGGTTTCAATACTAGCAAAGGGGAAGAGGATTTTAGAGAGGATGAAATTATAGTGGTGGTAGAGGATGGTTTCCAAATCAACACAAATTTTATGTTTGTTACAAATGTGGAGAATAAGGCCATAGAGAGTTCGAGTGTCCACACTATCAAGATCAATAAAGGAGGCAATAGGATCACCCAATACTAAATTAAATTTAAAGCTAAAACAAAAGAGAAAAATATTGAAGTTACAACAACAGATATTGGATAAAATCTCATGATGAGAAGAGCAATGATTTCTCCAATAAAAGAGCATATACATAATAAAGAAGGTGGTGGTGCATAGATTCAAAAAAAAAAATTCAAATAAGATGTACTTTAGGAGGTAACATATGCAAAGTAATTATAGAGGTGGTAGTTGTGAAAATATGGTTTCTAAGGATATGATTAAGAAACTAGGTTTGCAATGTGAAAAACATCTTAATCCTTATCGGTAATCATGGTTTAAGAAAGGGAATGAAGTTACAATAGATAAAATATGCTTAATCAAGTTTTTTATAGGTAAAATTTATAATCATGAAATTTATGGTTTGATGTTATACCAATGGATGCATGTTATGTGTTATTGGGAAGGCCATGGTAGTTTGATAGAAAAGTAATTCATGATGGGTCAAATAACACGTATAGTTTTTGGAAAGATGGTATGAAGATAGTTTTTTTACCTTGTAAAGAATAAAGGCTAACTGAAATCATGTTGACTAAAAAATATTTTATCAAAGACATGAAGATGACATGTTTCTATTATGCATTAGTAGTGAAGAAAGAAGACACAAAAGTGGTGAAAGTACCAACAAAAATAGATGTAGTGTTGAAATAATATACAGGTGTCATACCTAATGAGTTACCAAATGGTTTACACCCAAAGAGAGATATTTAGCATAGTATTAATTTGATTCTAGGATCAGATCTACCCAATCACGTAGCTTATATGATGCATCAAAAAAAGCATGCAAAATTAAATAAATAGGTTACTGAATTGGTTATGAAGGGTGTAGTGAGGGAGATCATGAGTCCATGTGCAACAATAATGTTGCTCGCTCTAAATAAATATTAAATGTGGAGGATGTGTGTAGATAGTACAGTAATAAATAAAATTACAATCAAGTACCAAGTTTCCTATACCTCATTTAGATGATATGATGGATGTTCTTATATGAGTAAAATATTTTACCAATATTGATGTAAGGAGTGGATACTATAAAATTCATATTCATGAAGGATATGAATTGAAAATAATATTTAAGACTAGAGATGGTTTATATGAATGGACGGTGATGTCATTTGTGTTATCTAATACACCTAGCATATTTATGAGTGTGATGAACACAATGATAGGAGAATACAATGGTAAGTTTGTGGTGGTTTATTTTGATGATATTTTAATAATCAGTGAGACTGAAGAAGATCACTTATAACATTTGAGAATGGTATTAGAATTGTTAAAAAATTAGAAGATCTATATAAATTTGAAGAAGTGTAAGTTTATACAGAATAGTTTGGTATTTTTGGGATTTGTAGTTTTGGCAGATGGTGTAAGGATGGATGAAGAAAAAGTCAAGGTAATTGTTGAGTGACTTATCTGAAAGAGCATCATATAGGTAAGAAGTTTCCATGGTTTAGTAAATTTTTACAGAAAGTTCATTAATAATTTTAGGAGTCTTGTTGCACCAATAACAAATTGTATAAGAGGAAAATAATTTACATGGACAAGGGCAGCAATAGAAAGCTGTGAATTGTTGAATAATAAAATTACAAAAAAACCTATTTTATCATTATCATATTTTAACAAAGTTTTTGAGGTTAATTCTGATGCTTCATTTGTTGGAATTGGGGTTATGTTGAGTCAATAAGGAAAACCAATAGCATATTTTAGTAATAAATTGAATTAGGTAACAATAAACTATTCTACATATGACGTTGAATTTTATGCCATTGTACAAGCATTAAGACATTGGAGGCATTACCTAGTGACTAAAGAGTTTATCCTATTTAATGATCATGAGGCTTTGAAGTATGTGAAAAATCAAAATAAGTTGTAAGCATGCAAAGTGGGTGTCTTTATTGTAGATTTATACTTTTTTGTTGAAGCACAAATTAGGAAAATAGAATCAGGTAGTTGATTCTTTCAGTAGGCGAGTGGGATTGATAACTACTATGGTGAGTGAAGTAGTTGCATTTGAATTTATTAAGGAATTATATGATAATGATCCATTTTTTTCAATATAGTTGAGTGATGCATGAATCCATTGATAGGTGATACAATTAATGTTTATGATGAGTATATTATGAAAGATGGTTATCTATTTAAATGTAAAAAATTATGTATTCTAATTAGATCTCTAAGAAATAACATTACAATAGAATTGTATAGTGGTGGTTTGGATAGACATTTTGGTAAGATAAAGACAGTAGCTTTGATGGAGGAGAAGTATTTTTAGTCAAAAATGAAGAGAGATGTGACAAGATATGTTTCAAGGTGCAGGATATGTCAGGTGGCAAAAGGACATGCACAAAATGCAAGGTTGTACATGCCATTATTGGTTACAAGGGAATCATGGATAGATCTAAGTATGAATTTTGTGTTGGGATTACCAAACACATAGAGAGGTAATGATTAAATTTTTGTTGTTATAGATAAGTTTTCTAATATGGTTAATTTTATTACATGTAAGAAAACTAATGATGCCACTAGGGTTACAAAACTATTTTTTAAGGATATTATGAGATTGCATGGTGTCTCAAAAATCATTACATCAATAGGGACACAAAATTTAAAAGTTAATTTTGGAGGAATTTATGGAATAAGATGGGAACTAATCTACAATTCAGTAACACATGCCACCCCCAAACAGATGGATAGATAGAAGTTGTAAATAGGAGCTCGGTAAATTTATCGAGATGCATAGTTGGAAAGAATCCCTAGTCATGAGAAATTGGATTTACCACAAGTTGAGTTTTCATATAATAGTAAAATGAACATATAAACAATAAAATAATTATTTTAAATTATTTATGGAAGAAATCATATGAGTGTTTTATATTTGGTACAATTACCAATTGTATAATGAGTTAGTGATGATACAGAAGCATTTGCAAAACATATACAACAATTATAAGAAGTAAGAAGAAACTTATGGGAAAGTAATGAGAAGTATAAAATAAATATATTGTTATAAGGAGGTCAAAAATATTTGAATAAGGATATTTATTGATGGTTTACTTAAGGAAAAAGAGATTTTTTAAAGACACATATAACAAGTTGAGGTACAATAAAATTGGATAATGTAGAATTGTGAATAAAATCAATGGCAATGCTTATGCGGTGAGTTTACCACAAAATTTTTATATCTCCAAAGTATTTAATGTCTCATATTTATATGATTTCTATGTAAAATATGGTGAAGGTGAATAAGATGAAGTAGATTGGAAACAATAGGTTCCAAAGAAGAAGAAAGAAAATATAATGCAAGTTCATAATAAGAAGATCATAAACACAAGGCAAGGAAGTTATAAAAGGTATTTGGTATAGTGGGAAGGATTACATTAAGAATACAACACTTGGATTATAAAATGGAAACTAAATAATATTGATTATAAAAAATGAAAGTAGTATAATAAGATCAACTTGTAGGAGCTGAATTATTTTCAACCAAAGGAAAATGATGTGGAAAAAGAGTCTAAACTTATGGAGGTAATAAATTTTTATCTGTATCTCTGTTTTATCCTGTATTCATGCCAAAATGATCATATAAAAAAAAATTGGTGCATAAATAACCTAACCTATCCAATTATGGATGCTTTCAACATTTTTTAAAGGCCATACGTGACCATCTGAGGGTCTAAATTTGGATTTTAATATTGTTTTTGGTATTTTATAAATTTATAATTTGTCTATTTTTGTAAATGGACTTATAATTTAGTTGATATTATTTCTATTTATCATTTTTTGTGTTTAGTTTATTTTTGTATATTTTTAGAGTTGCATGCACTTGCATGCAAAATTTACTAAAAATAGTAGTTGCTAAAAATAACAAGTTGATTTTTATTTATTTTTAGAGTTCCAAATTTTGCATGTCAAATCTAATTCTAAGTTGAGGATTATATATTCATGGTTTGCAATTATTTAAATCATTTTATATAAATAAATACATGTTATTGTTTTAAAATCTTTACCTCTAAGAATTTTATTATATTGATAGTAATCGGGTTTATTGCCTAATTACCACTTATAATTATTTGAATGCCCACTTTGAATTTTTTTAATATCAAATGGAAGTACAAGATTCACTCCATGGGGTACAATATGAAATGAAAGGATTTTTTAAATATAATATGGATCTACATGAATTTGGCAAAATAGAATGTGGGCGATTGGGTAGGATGCACATAGCAAAAGAGTGTAATTTTCATTCTAGGAATGGATTTTTGTATGCCAATCATCTATTTTATTGTATCCATATGGAGAGTGTGTGTAAACTTTGTATCTCCTCAATAAATATCAATAAAAATGTGTGTTTTATTTTTAGACTCATGTTATATAGATGTATTTAAGTTGAAGGTTTCAAGGACCAAGTTTTTCTTCATTGGACCAAATATCCTTAAATGCATCATAAACCCAAAAATATGCTAAATGTGTCGTTAGTAAAGATGATAACATATTATCCATGTACTCAGTAACTTGAATTGAATCCTCATGGAAACACAAATAAAATTATAAATAATGAAACTTTAACTTTAGTGTCAAAGGCTCTTTTAGATTAATTCATGTATCTTTTAAATATAATTTATTAATATTTTCATGAATACCTATGATTAATTATTTATTAGTGCACTAATGATAATTAATATAAACCCAAGAGGAGGGATTCTCTCTATATCAATATCTAACTTTTAGAGGAAACTATAACTCTAGCATACCAAAAAAAATTGCATCCTTGTTTTACAAATTACATAGAATATTGAAGTGCTAAATATAGATACCTATTTTCACCAAATTAAGAATCTAACATGAATACGGTAATCTATGACAATGATATTTTAAAAAATAGGGAGGTAAATAGAATACATAACCCAAAATATTTTGGAATAATTGAGTGAACACTCATTTTTAGATCAAATTTACTTTCATAACATAGAGATGAGAACTCTTTTCATGAGTTTTAAACCATTTAACCCAAATATCACATCCATATAAAAGTCTAATAATGCTAACCTATAGAAAAATAGAAATATACTCTATCATCCTAATGAGAAAACCAAACCCAATGAATTTTATGGGTGTAACAAATAGAAAAAATATAATAAATTATATTAAACATAATATTAAAATTACATAAAGATGAGGGTACATATAGCTAAAATAAAATATATCCATCCTTTTATTATTAGCCACACTAATGGTGGATTTTACAAAATGTGGTGACTAATTGACATGTTCACATTTAATATTTACTCCACTTATTACATTTAATATTTTCAACAAAAAATACTTAGACTATCATATAATTAATTATTCTAAAATTCCCCCTTATTTCATTAAAGTCTTAAGAGGACAAGAGAGTGAATTTATGAATTCCTCAAAATTATCATATGCAAGTGACTCAGTGAGGACATTTGCACACTAATCTTAAGTAGGAAAAAACTATAGTTGAATGTTGTGCTATTGGACATGCTCGTGTATGAAATATATTTTAACTTTGATTTGATTTGTGTGATCATGAAAAACTATATTGTGAACAAGTTTTAAAACATCTTGATTGTCATAGTACATAATCTTTGGTTGTACCTGTGGTAATCCTATTCCAAAAAGTATGAGATATAGCCATATCTCTTTACAAATAACTCTTCCTATTGCATGATCTTCTACTCAGTGGAAGATTGAGAAAAAAAATTATACTTATTGATAACCTATGACATAGAACTATATTTTAGAAAGAAAACAAATCAAGACTTGGATTGCATATCATCAATAAAGCCTCTATGATCTATATTTATGTATCATGTTAAGAATAACTTATCATTATTATTTTATTGTAGGCCATGCTCCAAATTAATTTAAATATATATTAATATTCAATTCACTAATTTATAAAGACTCGCCTTTCATTCATGTATGAATCTTGAAATATAACTCTAACATCATAGCTAATAGTTGTCCTGGTGTAGGTAAAGTAAATGAAACTCCCAATCAACTACTGATAGAAAGTGGTAATTATTTTTGGTGATGGATCTATAAAGGCAAATGAATTCTTGTCTGTGTGGCTTTGAAATAGGTTTACAATCCATCATCCATTCTTTATCAAACATTATCTAGGATTATTTATTTTGAGACATAAATATGTGATTTCTCTTTTGACATACATCTAAACCAAAATAGTAATGTAGTAGCCCAAAAGATCTGTCATTTTAAATGGTCACTTAATATCATTATTTTCTCATCAATCATTTTCACTAAGCTTCCATTGATGACTACATCATTGACATATACAATTAGAATAACAACAACCCCTTTCTCCTTAAGGTATAGGTTTAAATCATATAGACTCAACTGTAATCCATGTTAAATGAAATTCTTATCAATCTTGATACAGAATGCTTGGGTATATTTATTAAGACCAAACATTGACTTGATGAATTTGAATTTTTTTTTTGACATTCTAGTTTGGTCGTGTAGACTTCTTATAGATCTCCATTAAGGAAGGCATTTTTTACATCCATTTTATGAAATTTTTATCTAAATAGAGAAACCATAACAAAGACATTATGATTGTATTCATCTTAGCTATGGGAGAAAATTTATCCTCATACTCAATGTATTTTTTTCATATCCCTTTGCTACAAGTTTTGCCTTATAATTTTCAATGTTGCCATCTAATTTATACTTAGTTTTAAATACCCACATGGAGTCAATTGGCTTCTTTATTTTGAGAATATCAATAATCTACCATGTATAGCTCTTCATTGGTAAACGATACTCTACATCCATGGCCTTTTACAATGGTTTTAACTCTAGGGATTCATGAATTATTGAGGGATGAAATGATTCTACAAATTTGTTCATAAGAACCCAATTCACCTCTTCATAAGCCATGGTATGAGCCCTTATTCTAGAAGTGAAAGTGTTGTGGACTCCATCCAATTTTACATCTAGAATTGTACTTATATAACACTTAGGCATATGTTAAATAATATTAGTGGGTGATGTAGATGAATGACCTGGATGACCATTATCATTATCCTCATCCTCACTACCATTATCAAAATTTAAAATATTTTTAAGACTAATTCTTATATTAGATGCATATGTGGAGGATGGATTGAACTCACCCTTCTCATCAAATACAATGTATGTAGTGATATATAACTTCTTTATTTTATGATTCATGAGTTGGTAGGCCTTCGAATCTTCACTATACCCTTGAGAAACATACATGCTAAAGGTTGTTCATCTAAATGTTTCTTATTCTTCTCTGGAATGTGCATATATGATTTGAAACAAAAACATGAAGTTGAGAGATATAAGGATTAAACCCTAACCATGTTTATGTTGGAGTGACACCATTGAGATCTTTGGTGTGTGCATGGTTCAATAAATAAACCATTGTGAAAACTAATGCTACCCAATATAGTCATGTCAAATGGGCATATTTCAACATGAATCACATCATTTCAAAAATGGTATGATTGTGTCACTCAAAAACACCATTTTTTTTTGTGTATATGGATAAATTAGCTAATGGTGAATGTTATGTGCCTTCAAAATATAAATAATTAATTTTTGGTAAATCCCCCCCCCCACAAATGATCTATTTAAAGATTGTGAATGTGATGACCAAATTATCACTCAACTAGAGCTTTGATATTTTTTAATACTTGGAATATTTTATACTTGGTATTCAAATAATATACTCATATTTTTCATGAGTAATTCTCAACATATATTTGAAAATATTTAAATCCACTAACACTAGGAGTGAAATGTATGCATAAATCAATGCGCACAAGATCCAATAGACTAATTATCTCATATGTATTTATACCAAATGTAACTTGATGATTTTTAGGAGATAAACAATTAGATAGTGTATCAATGTTATTCTTAAGAGAGGGAAGACCTCTCACCATGTTATGTCTACTTAATACAATCAGGTACCTTTTGGTGTTCTAGATTTGCACCCTAACTAAGAAGGGGATTGTTCAATTCTTCTTATTCAAATATAGTCCAACATGGGATTGATCCTAGGTTGTGGGTATCCTAATAATGGATCAAACCTCTAGAGAAAGTTAGCTTCCTTTCAAATCAATCACCTATACTAAACCTAAACTAGCACTTGCTTGGAAAAGGGAGAGAGATTTTAATAATAAATTATGAAATTATGTAAAAAGAGGTGATGCACTAATGATTCGATCACTTAAACTTACATAAGACACACTATTGGATGAATTCAAGACTATAAAAAATCATTCACATTAGTATTTTATTAAAAAAAAAATGAATTAACTATTAATCTAACATGGGAAGGTAGTTATCCACTTCCAAACTAACTAACAGACTATATATGCACTTAGAATGACCTTTGAGGATTACCAAAGTAGATCATGAAGGTGAGAAAATTTAGATAAAGGTAAGGAAATCATACATTCACTTAATCAATCAATGAACTCATAAGACACACTTCAATTCAATTGCAAAAGGAGGAATTCAGTCTCTATTATATCAAATAGGTCTTAAAGTACAAAATCTATGTAGAGTTTAGTCATACCAAAGAGATGGATCCATTTCAAGGATTATAAGCTGGTATGTATAAAAAAGGGAAAGAGAGAGAGTTATGCATTAAAATAGGCCCAACACTTTTGATGGATTAGCACCAATTTGAGGACACCAAGTCATGATCTTATCAAGAAAGAAGGTCCTCATAAAAGAATTGAATGCCCCATAGATCTTTATCCAACCACTAGGTCACCTTCTTGGGACTCTATTCCATCTTTTAATTGGTATGCTTATGAGGATTAAATATTTATACCTTAAAACTGATAGAGTCATGCTTATTATACTTTATATGGATGTAAATATCTATTTTATCTTGGAAATGACCATGTCAAAGGATAAAAATCTTCCCCATAATCACATATCTGCCCCTAAGAAAATATCTAATCAAGGTCTCATTATAGATTGAAAACTAATAATATTTATTGGTTTTCCTATAACTATCATGTGAATAATATGGAGATTTATAGTTGTTAGATCTTGTTTTGATAATGGTTTACAACCCTTGATCTGTATTAGGTCTTAAAAGAACTATTTTATCTCTACTAAGCTTCATTGGTGGGGATTTGATCCTAAAATATTCTCCCTAGTTCGACTCTAGACTCTATTCAAACTCAGCCCCTTTATTTCTACCTTGCCCAGGTCGAAGAATGCCCCATTGACTTCTATCAAAAATGTCATGGGATTTCCCTTTGTTCATTGGCTATCAAAAATTGACTCAGATCATTGACATGTTGACCCATCTCACTCTGTTAGATCTTGCTTGTTTGGATGAATGCTAAACACTGATCTTCTTCCAGTTGAACATGTTATTAACACTTATCATGCATACATTTTATCTTAAAATACATTTACTTCTTTGACCCACGCTCACCATTAGATATTTCTCATGATTGAATATGAGTCATTGATCCTGTTATTTAAATTAAAATGTCTACTTCATGAGGCTTTACTTTGATGTCTACATGCATGTATTTGACATTCTTACAAATTTATTTGACATCCATGCAATTATTTGTGAGATATTTGAAACCTAATGATTATTTTTTGTGACTTAAACTTGACATCTACAAACCCATCTCTGATGTCCACATGCTTGTATTTGACATTCATGTGAACATATTTGATGTCTACATGAACATCAATATCCAGACTCCAATGGATGATTACTAAGATTTAATTTGAAGTTTGTGTGAACATCTCTGAGACATTTGAAATCCAACGGATATTTATCATGACTAAAATTTGATGCTTGCGCACCTATCATCTCTCTACTAGATCAACTTCACTAAAACAATTTAGATGATGTAATTATATCTTTGGGGAAATTATTACAGAACATGGTCCTCGAAAGAAATACTCTATTTGGAACTTATGTATTGATGACATTTGTTGTGGAAAAAATGTCTAATATAATTTATCTCTTCTAGATTTTTTTTAGATAAAATGTTCAAAATAATTCCTAATACTTAACCCAAAAACACGAAACAAATTTCCTAAAGGAAATGTTAGCAATTAGCCAACATAAAAGCTTGAAATGTTCCCCAAGTAAGGACTTAGCCAAATAAAGGTTTTAAACTTAGTTTTTTGAAATCTTGTAGGCTCTTTTGAACTTGTGCTTGAACTCTTGCTTGATCTTTGAAGGATCAAACACATTATAAACATGTTTGGACCCTTTACTTTGCTCTATAGATCTATCCCTTAGAAATTGAAAAAATACACTTTAAGTAAACTTAAAGTGTTTCAAAATATTTTCTCCATCAATGGTCCACTCATTCCATCTAAAACATTGTATAGCTCAACCATCAAATCATTCTCTCAAAGGAACCCTACTACATGATTGTCCATGCAAAACTCTCTATGTGGGCCAAAAATGGTCAATAGTACCCAAAGCTCAAATGTTTATATATTTTGTGAAATTTATTGGTTGAGTCTATATCTTTGAAAATTAGATCTTGATTATCTTTATGGATGACATCAAGTTAGAAAACTTGGATGCACAAGAAGCTCTTATAAAAAAACTTGATCTTCAATAATTGTGTTGAATGAGATTTATTTGTTATCATTTTATTGATCAAATTCAACCATAAAGTTTTGATTTAGTAATTGATATAAAAACAATATATCTTTTATCAAGCCTTTAACATATAGGACTTCAGTAATTTTACATCGATGATAACCAAGTAATAAGGAAATGTAACATGTACCTTGGACACTATATGATGTGTCATCTCCTTGAGATACATTACCATAATATGATGAATGGTTTAAAGTGGTGAACTAATAATTTTGACCAAACATGTGCCTTGTATCATTATAATCCAGGTAACATATTGAATTTGGAGGTGGGATATCCTTAATTGTGCATGTAGTGTAGACAAAATCCTCATCTAAGTGATCATTATCTTCTATAATGTTTCCATGTTGCTACAATGAGGAAGATTTTTATTTCCAAGTACATGCGGAGCGTGCATTTTTTGCTTATGCCCTTGTAGAGCTTACTGTTGTGTGGGATTTTTATTCTAGATGAGCCTTGTGTAAATGGATTGTATCAAAAATCCTTTAGTTTATGACATATATTTCCATGAATTAAATAGACCTTCTATGAATGAGGTTTATTCCCTTGTTAATGCTATTGATTTTTATGTTTAGTGGATTATTTTGAATGCTTCATGAGCATTTAACTTTATATTGTGATGCAAGTACATTTTCTTATTTATTTTATTCTACTATATGGATAAGGTCTTCTTGTTACAACATATTAACCAACATTTAAAATTTTGGTTTGATCTCTAAAATCTTCAGAGTAGTCATAGATATATTATAGGTAAGGGGTAGTTCCCTTAGGAAAATAGGTACTAGGGATTTTTTTAACACTTATTCGCATAAATATTAGAGTGAGTCATGTAATGTTGCAACATGATGATGAAAAAATCAACCTTTTTCATTTATCTTCAACTTGAGACAATGAAGTTAGCTTGTAGATGGACAATGTTATGTTATATCTTGGCATCATAAATGGTGTTGATTTTTTCCTAAGCCTATTTAGCTAAAGTAGTATTTCAAATTTGAGGTTGTACCTCATATGATACCCTAAAATAATTATTAACTTCACCTTTTAGTTATTTTTTTAAAACTTATGTTGCTAGTTAGCATCTATGACATGTGAAGTGTATGAACCATCAACAACCATCCAAATATCTTCAAATTCTAGATTAATTTTAATCTTGATATTATATACAACATAATTTTCACCATAAAGAAGTTATGAATCTGGAAAAATAAATTTTGAACAAATTTTAATGTGGCAGATGGATTGTCTACTTATTACTCTAATAGGTCTCCCTTTATATATATTATTAGAATAATATAACAAATATTTATATATGATCAACCTTTCAATATACCTGGTGATATGTGGAAACATTTCATCCTTTCTATACACCTAGATGTATGTGAAAGAAATATTAAAACATGTGTGAGTAGAGTGGCACATAGTACCTAGATAATACATGAAAAGGATTCATTCTATCAAAGACACATGATTAGAGATGAATCATTATATGTGGTTGTAACTTCCTAATAATCATAAAATTTTAATATTTTGGGATTTGAATATAATGATAGTGATGAATGGGTGATGGAGGGAAAGGAAAAAATAAATTTATGATCCTTATTCCTCCCAAATGATTTAAAGAGATGATGTCATAAACATTATTATTGAAGCTATGTTAGACATTGGATTTAGTAGTTCAATGTGATGACTTTACTCATAAATGCGATCCATAGGTCCCTCATATATTGAATGATACATATGTACAAAATCAACATTTTTTTAAAATTTAAAATTACCTTATTTGTTTGATTTATACCACAGATGTGAAAAATAAAATTATTCAAAAAAACATATCTAAATTTTTTTTTTCAACTACACCAAATAACCCCTAATTTTATCACCCAGAATAAAAGATATGAATTTTTTTCTTACACATTGCACCTAAAATTAGTTAAAAAATAGGTTTAAAGGGTAAACTTATGATCAATATATCCTTTGATACTGATCAGGATCCTTAATGTTACCACTTTTTATAAATATTTTTAATTCCTCTTTCTAACCATGAAATAACTTTTTGAATTAGACACTTGTGTGGTGAGGAGAAAAAATTACTACAAGGTAGTCGTAATTTTTTTTTTTTTAAATATCTACAATATCTCTAAAACATTCCCCACTTTGTCACTAAAAAATAGTTTTTTGGGGGGTCTATTCTTTAAAAAAATCCTATCATTTTTCTCTTTTATTTATATTACACTAACGTGAAGTAATACCATTTATTGTTTCTAAGAATAGTTGGTCACCATTAAAGGAATATTGCCAATATCATTATAAAATAATGTTGAAAACATAAATGAATGAAAGCACAAAAATTAAATACTACTTCAAAATAAGACAAATGACAAATGTGAAACATAATTTGTTGAGGAAACCGAATTAATTAAATTAGACCCTATGTGCATTAAAAAGGCTAACAAACCAATATTCTCTAACTAAACTCTCAGTAGAAGAAAAGAGAGTAGATAAAAATAATGAACTTAAAGTGTGAAGAGATAAATCACAAGTTTTATAATTAGAAAGGAGATAATTATTTAAATAGAGTGATGTAATAATAAGGAGTTACAAATAATCTCAATCATTTCCTTAGATAACCTTATTAGTGTGTGCCTAGTGTCACTAACCTTATTAGATAACCTTATTAGTGTGTGCCTAGTGTCATGAGGTGAATGGTAAGTGTGTGATAAGTGTGAAAGAGTTATATGTCATATGGAACTCCAATATTCCCTTCAAAATGGACAAAATAGGTGTAACACCTCATCAAATCCAGAATATATGAATTAAAAATTCACATAAAATGAAAACTTACACACACTTAAATTGACTTAAATTAAATAAAGTGAACACAAATAAATATTAATCTCTAAGACTTCTCTTAAGTTTTATTTTAGGGTTATAAAAGTGTATAAGACCTTATAAATAAATAAGAGAGTTCACATTACATAATACTTCCTCTTGATGACAACTCTCTTTGAGAGGAATGTCAATATTACAATGTCTAAAAAAGAGAAAATAAGAATGTATGTCACCAAGAATATTGAAAAGGTGTAGGTGTGATCATCAAAAATATTTAAGAATCCTTGTGGGAAAAATAAGGTGGTCAAATCACATTGAAATAAAGACCAACAAAAAATAAATTATCTTTTATACCTACAAAGCACAAAAGCTAACATGAAATCTTCAAATTAAGTGAACAAAAATGTGATATAAATATGATCTACATACTTTAAATGTAATAAAAGTATATCAATAAGAGTGAAAAGTATCAAGAGACAAGTTCCATAATAAAATACACAAAGTTTTATTTGTCCATAAAGTAGTCAAAATAATTTTATCACAAAGATAAATAACAAGCAAATTCTACCTTCAAGAGATTCATTAATCACTACTATTAATATAAGGTATTAAACTATTGTGTAAAAAGATATTCTCCATTAAATATTTCCAACAAAGACATTTGTGTGTACAACATACAAATACAAAAATATGGAAAATAAAATTGATGATCTTTCAAAAGCTCTGATTAAATAAATTAGGAGCAACATAAAAATGCCAAATAAACATATAAATAAATGTTTCTAGAATAAACATTAAAATGATGTTTTGATTTTGTTTGAATTTTAAAATTGATTTAAAATGTTTTGAATTTTAATATATGCATTAAAAAGGTTAAATAAATTCAACACCTTTGTTGTTTTTATTTGAATTAGAAAAAAGTGAAATGTATGAAACATATTTGAATAATAGTCTTACTAGAGCATTCCAAAATTAAATGTATGGGCATATTAATTACTGCTTTGCAAAGTATAAGTATGAGATAATATGAAAGTTTACAAAATACATTATGGCAAAAAATGTCAATAATGTTTAAAAAAATGAGAAGTTCATGAATTATTGAAATTCAAAAAAAAACATTAAAGACAAAGAAATTGTTTAAAGCATGAAAAAATTTCAACATGATTTTGGATATAAGTAAATATGCCATATGAATCAATTGGATTGATGTTTGATTTTTTTAATTGAATTTGTTTTACATTATGAGAGAAAAAAATTAAATAAAAGCATGAATACAATGAATTGAATTTATTAGAAACTACTCTTCATCGTGTTTTTTTTGAATTGTAGAAGTTACCATTTTTACACTTTCTCTAAAATGGTGAATTAGGCTTAAACCAGATTTTAAAATTTTATTTCAAACTTATAAAATAAAAAATATCAAAAATTTCAAAAAAAGCCTATATTGTCAGTCAACATCTATAACCATTTTTCTCAAACAAAATTTATTCAACATGTTTAATAATTTATCAATAAATAAAAGATATAAGAAAAAATTTGTTGGCACTGCTACTTAATATATTATATATTTATATATATATATATATATATATATATATATATATATAATGAAACCAATAAGCTTATATATTAATTATTTATTCTTGAAATTAATGCTTTAAATTTTTATAATGTTATATTAAAAATGGCCTAAGAGGATGCAACCAATTGAAAAGAAAAAATAAAATAATAGAAGTAGCTCAAAATCCTCCATGTTGTAGCAAATTGAACTTAAAATTTAGCATACAAATTTAAAAAAATAGATAAATGAACGCAAAGTGTGAGATAAATAATAAAATACACCATAAAATTCTTGTAAGGGTATAAATCATTGCAAAAACAAATGTTAAAAAAATGTATATCTCCACTGAAATAACTACAAACACTCAAAATTTAACCTTAATAGATACTTGTTCATGTAACATGAAGGAATATATGCAAATATCATTAAAAATAATGTTGAAAATATAAGAATGAATTCAAAAAATGTAAATATTATTCCAAATTAATCGAAAAGAGTTACAAAAAATCTCCATGATGACCTTACACAACTTTATTATTATGTGTCTTGTATCACTAATTTCCATGAGGTAAGGGGGAAGTGTGTGACAAGTCTAGAAGGAGTCACAAATGACATATAACTGTAAGATTCCATTCAAAAGACATAAAAGAGGTAGGAAAACTCATAAAATATGGAATGTTTGAATTAAAAATTCTCATAATAAAAAAACATAAAGACACCTAAATTAACTTAGGATAAATAAAGTCAACCTAAATAAATATTAATCTCTAAGAAAAAAATTATGCCAAAATCATTAGAAAATAACATTCAAAATATGAAATAATGAATGCACAAATTTTAAAATATTACCTCAAAGTTAATCGAACCATAAATTTAATATTAATATTTTCACCAACACTTATTTAGACTATGATTTAATTAATTATTCTAATAGTAATAGAGAACCAAAGAGAAAGGGTGTATTCCTTTGAATGGTGACCAACAATTCCTTAAAATAGTAAATGGGCATGTTATACAATAGGGTAACATAAATAAGTGGATCTAAATTAAATTTCATAATGTCTAAGTTCATAAAATAGAGTAATAAAGTGTAATCAAATGTAAATAGTAAAAACACACTTAATTACTAATTTAATTCTAGTAGAATAATTGAAAAGAGAAGGGTTTAAAGGAATATCTCATTTTTGTAATATTATGGAAATTGTTGTCAAAGGTTGCAATAGGATCATTATTTTAGGGAAAGCTAATGAAAACCCAAAAAACTTGCACTAAACTGAGAATTTCACTAGAATGGCGCACTCAATGTTAATGATAACAATAATTGTACATTTCATGTTTTTGATGGACACAAGGTAGATAAGAACTATTTCGATGACTATGTTTGTCATCTTCAAGGCTCCAAAAATATTTCTCTTCATTCTAAAATTCTATGGATATTTATAGGAAATTATAATCCTTATTTAAAAATATAATGGGGTATTTGAACCTATAAATGATAAGGAAAAGCTTTATTTTTTGGACTTGTCCTTAGAATTAGAAGGTGTTTAAAGGATCGACTGCTTATTAGGTCCCTTAATAGTCCATAATATCAAAAATAACATGCCAACTATAATACTATTCAAATAGATAGTCTAGTTTTATGGATTATCTAATATATTATGACTTTAAGTGCTACAATGAATGATTGATTTATTTTATAATTTATTAGTAAGTGTTAAAGGTTTTTCAAAATTTATTAGATTCTTGAATGCATACTCTAAATGATTGATTGTGCTAATTCATTATATCCCCTAAATGCACTAATGTAGATATGTATTAATAGATGAACTCAAATTCAAATTAGGACCTTGTCGATGAGAAACATGGCAATACAAGTAAAAATAGAAACAAATTAGGTCCTAAAAATCAAGGTGACCCAACACTATGTGAAAATGTATTACACTCAAAAATACACAATGTATGATTTTGTGGCCTCATAAATGTATGAAGTACATTTATTGAAGAAACATAAAGAGATAAGGGGATAAGAGAGAAAAACAATGGTAACATGATGGAAAATAGTCTAAAACATAATAAAAAGTGCTAATAAGAGCATAATGTAGAGTAGTAGACCAATTGGCATCAATTGAGTGTATTTTCAAGTTAATTATATCGATGAGATGTAAGGGTGTAATAGCTACTCATAATAATTAAACCCTAACCAAGATGAAATAATCATAAACATATAATTAATTTTCTTATATATTCTAAAATAACATAATCTAGACCAATAATAAACAAATGCATGTGTTGTAGAGTAATACAACTTTTTGACTAATAAATACACCTTAACCATTTGTAATTTTCTACACTTGATCATTATAAATTTGTGTGGTATAATCATACCGAATTCAAGAATCTTATCTATTAGTTGTCAAATCCCATGGAAACTGCATCCTGTTAGTTTCGTTTTACTCACTATCAATAGCCAACAATGTCTTCTTTATTTTCACCAAATAATTATCAAAGGTAATTTAATTGAGTATTCTTTATTTTACCTAAAAATCAATTAGGATGAAATGATTTTTTTTAATTGTGACCCATTTATCCATTCCATGATTAGTTATAATGAATTCAGACCAAAAATTGATAAGTTTTAAATTTATTTTACTAAATTTTATTTATTTATATTAAAATTTTATTTATTTATGTTAAATTTACTAGGTTGATAGGAGTAACTAATAATCATGGTTAGATTTGGAGTTATAGTGTAATAGTAAAAAATGTCAATAAAAGTGCTCGATCTTAAATTTGACAACCATATGAAAGTTTGTATTCTTGCTTTGATAATGTGATAAAAAAAATTGTGATATCTTGGGAATTTAGTAGAGTTTGGAGCATTTAGTAGAGTTTGCTTTACTAAATTGTATTTATTTATGTTAAAGTTACTAGGTTGATAGGAGTAACTAACAATCATGATTAGATGTGGAGTTAGAGTGTAACAATAAAAAATGTCAATAAAAGTGTTTGATCTTAAATTTGACAACCATATGAAAGTTTGTATTCTTGTTTGGATAATGCGATAAAAAAATATATATCTTGGGCATTTAGTAGAGTTGGAGCTCATTGTTTTCACCTCAATTTATTTTTACCTGACATAGTGGTGCATCTATATTAAGGCTATCTATCACCAATCAATATAAAATTTGTAAATAAGGTAATGGAGTAATTAATCAATGTGACATGTGACAAATCCAAGATATATCCCTAGAAATTTATATCTCTTAGCATTTTTCCAAGATATTCATTTAAGATATTTACACTAGTTACACCATATATGAAACTATACTGATTAAGTGTAATAGTGTGATATGCCAATAAAAATAACCGATGTTAAATTTGATATTTATTAAGTGTTATAGGGTGATTTTAACCTTAAATTTGATATCTATTTGATTTTTATATAGATATTATTATTATTATTTGGATAAGGTGATTGAAATATCATTATTTGGATAAGGTGATCGAAATATCATTATTCTTATTATATTATTATACAAAAGTGGAACATAGATAATTCAAAGTTGGAAACTAAACTGATAAATGAAACTGTAACCAAGCTAATTGAAACTCTAGAATCTACATTATATTTCCCTCTTCAAGGGAATTCTATGGCAGAACTTGGAATTCCTAGTGGATCTAGCCCTCAAGGCCAAAATGCAAGCCTAAACTTTGGTAACCAACTCTATATCATGCTTCTTTCCATGAGCACTTCTACTGGAGGTGCTGGAGGAGGTGGACCCCCTCTTCATGGGATAGGAGTTGGATCTTCCCATCAACCACCTGCTCAACTAAAACATACTATGGAATACTATGAGATGATATTGCATTTACCTAAATATTGAGGGGTATAGAATGTGGTTGAGCATGTCCATAAGTGTGAACTGATTTAGAGGGTGTGAGGCATCATGTCTTCTAAATATAAGGCTACTTAGTTTACCACTATGCTTTTAGAGCGTGAACACAAGTGGTATCAAAAGTGTTACCCTTAACAAGTGGTGGTTGACTATGACCAGCTCAAAGTAGCCTTCTTGTAGGAATTTTACATTCCTAAGTTTGAGAAGCAAAGTATAGTGATGTTGAAGGACATAAAGCAAGGAATTACAAAGAGCATGCATGAGTATGATGCACGATTCAAAACCTTGATTTCTAAATTATCATTTGAAATAAATCCTGCTCAACAGGAATAATGGTTTTTGGGAGGATTATTGTTACCTTTTCATCATACTCTTTCACAAAGAACCTGTATCAATGTGCACGAGGCTCTGGAAGCTGCCCTCCATGCTGAAGTGTTAGAAGTATGGATACTGATATTAGTCCCTTTGTGGAGGCACAAATAGCATTCATGGCATCACAACTTGAAAATTTGATGGAAAATAATGCACATGAGATATGTCGTGACATCTGGTATACCAACTATGAAACTGAAATGCATACAAGGAATAACTACTTACATAAGAACATCCATGCGATACTAAAACAAACCTGTGAGACCTATGATGAAGAACATAATTTCCATTCTTATCCACTTTTTTAGTGGGATACAAACACTAAGGTGTCTAATTATTGTAATATTTGTGATGCCTACACCCATGACACTAATGACTACCAAATGATCAATGATATTCATGAAGTTCGAGTATGTGGCAAACCTCAGTCACCAATACCAAGACAATGGTGGCTATCATGGGAAAAGGAGAGGATTAGGATGAGGTGGTAGTTGGTTTACACCTAGGACTTGCTAGAAATGTGGGTCACCATAACATTATCATCGAGATTGCCCAAAAAACCAATGTGTGTTTTTTGTAAAAAAGACCAAAGACTAGAAGAGTATCCTAATATATATAGCCATCACTAAAGAATGCAATGAAAAGGGTTCTAAAATGATTTTAATATATAAACCATAATGGCATGTATGAAAAATCATCCCAATAGTGCAACAATTAAATATCACTACTCGTAATGGGAGACAAACTCAATCCACAACTAGCCTAGTTGAGAAGGTACAACAAGAAGAAACATGAGCTAAGAAATACCCTAATGCTCAGTAGAAAAAGGATGTTTATTAGGATACAATGGCACTTGTGTGAGAGATCAAAGGTGAGATTTAATACCTCAAGGATAAGGATATGACATAGTGTACCGTAGAGTAAAAAGAAGTCAAACCTTACCTTATGGTGTGAGACAATTTTCAAGAACTATACAAAAATATACTAGATGAGGACATTATTCTCCAATTTAGTTCTTGGCTTAAAATTTAGGCCCACTTACCAAACTAATTCCACCTTCACCTCAGTCAACAAAGCAAAGATCGATATTTAAATCATGCTTGATGTTAGGAAACTCTTAGTTCTTCTTCCCTAAAAGATGGAAAGACATTGGTTAATATTGTTATCAATAGATGGTAATTTGAGATATTCAAGTAGATACTGACATAGAAGTTAATGTTCTCATGAAAGATGTTTGGAAAAAAATGTCTAGTCCATCCCTACAGCCTTCTCCTCATGTCTTGTTTATGGAAAATAATACTTGAGCGTATACTATTAGAGTCCTCAAGAATGCCACTGTTGACATACTTGGGGTTTCCTTCAAATCAAATTTTGAGGTCTTGAAGTCAGCTAAAGCTAACAATTGCCCTGTTATATTGGGAAGACCTTGGTGCTATGAGAACCATTCAAACTTGAGCTATAAAATTTGATACATTAGTTTTGAGAATACTGATTAGCACATAGTAATCCCTTTAGACCAAGCACAAGGACCTCCCTATATCAAGCCTGTAAATGTTGATGAAGACATCAACCACTTATATAATGTTACTACTCAAAATGATGAACAACATGGTCTAACACTAGATGGTATTATCTAGTAGATGGATAACCAGTCTATCTCAAATACTATAAGCAATGCTTGCAACTATTAGGCTCATGGTGACTATGATCTCACCAGAAGGTTGTGTAATACTATAAACAAAGGAAAAAGCATCCTGTGCTAGCTTCCCAAACATCACAAGTTTGTGCACCTCATGGGTTTAGTAATGAGAATCCCACTAGAGGGACCACCATTGGAAAGTCTTGATGAATCCCCATGGTTCTAAGGATAAATGGAGTTACGTGACTTTGTCTAGTGTTTCAAAGAATTCTATGATATCAAGAATGATCGGATGAGGTCATTAGACATATTTTTTATGGTACTGCTATCGGATGGTGGCATACTCATAAAGAGTGCCTTTTTTACTGGGATCAAGTACAAGCTACTTTACACCATATATTTCATCACAACAATAAGGTCAGGGGACCACTTAGTTATAGTGGCATGTAAGCACCTGACCTCACGTTGAGGTTTATGATACAATATGGTAAGTTAAGGAAACTTTCTTATCAGAGTGCCTTTGGGTACATACATTCTATGGGACTTTACACACTCAGGCATGGGCTTGGTATATTCATGAAGAGAGGCACATGGGTACCAAGTTCTGGTAGTTACTAAAGTAAAATGTGACATCGGTGCTCTCTTACTCTTCACCAAGGATGTACTTGTGCCTCACCCTTCAAACCATGCGTGAAGTAATCATTGGAGACCCAAGTCCTATCGAAGACCACATATGGCATATTCATCAAGAACCTAAATAACCCTTACATTTATTCACTGATCCTCCCACCCAATCAGTTCTTGCACCATCAATAGTTCCTAGTGAAGAATGTCATGAAGAGATCCACTTGGGAAAATAAAAACTCATCTTCTAAGTAGACAAAGATGAAGGATCTACTTCACTCGACCCTTTGACTAACCATCTAGATGTCCCTATAATTATTGTTTCATGAACTATTTGAAACACAAGTTCTCTAATAGACAACCCTTATCATGGGCCCATTGAAACTATTCAATGTAACATTGGTATGGAGAAAGAGCCAAATATGGATACAATTTGAAATTATTGGACCGATGCAGAAATCTCAAAGATTTTTTATTTTTTTAAAGAGTATTAGGATGTATTTCTAAGGAATTATAGTGAAATAAAAGGGTTCACCCTTCTCTAATAAATATGCACATAAATCTAATCAATGGTGCTCATGCCATGAAGAAACAACCATATAGGATGAAGCCTAACCTCTAAGCACGAGTGAAAGAGGAGATTGAGAGCATGCTCTGCACTAGAGTAATTACTCCCATTTTTTAATCTAAATGGGTCAGTCCCATGGTAATCAGTATCAAAAAGGATGGGTGTATCCATATCTATGTGGATTATCATGTCTTAAGTGCATCCTGTGTGCTAGATCCTTTCTCAATTCCCTTCATGAAGGAAATCCTAGAAGGTGTTATCATTTGTGAAGTATACTCTTTTACATATGGGTTCTTAGGGTACCACCAAGTCCAAATAGCTAAGCAAGACCAATCCAAGACTACTTTCACTGCTAAATGGGTATTTTTTTCTTATAATGTTATACCTTTTGGGTTGAAAAATTCCCCAGTAATGTTTTCACGGATAGCAGTTGAGGCTTTTAAAGATTTCATTCACAAAATCCTCCAAGTCTACTTAGATGACTAGATCGTATATGGGTTGGTAAAGGACCATTGTGCTAATCTAAGACTCATTCTTGAGTGTTGTCAAGTACTACAAATTTACTTAAATTTGAAGAAGTATATGTTTGTGACACCTTTTAGCATACTTCTTGGGCATATCATTTATAAGGAAAGACTCCTAGTAGACCCAACCAAGGTCTCTGTGATTCTTCATTTTTTAGTACCCAAGACTCAACATGAGGTACACACCTTCCTAGGACACATGAGCTATTACAAAAATTTCATATGAGGATATGCCAAGATTGTTACACCCCTAGAAGAACTATTAAAGAACAATGAATTATTCATATGGACTAGTTCTTGTAAATCAACTTTAGAAACACTAAAAGAAAGATTATCTATCACTCTTATCTTACAACTACCTAATTGGACAAATAATTTTAATATCCATGTTGATGCATCTGGGATGAAATTCATCATGACACTTACACAACTAGGTGAAGGACACTTATATGGCCCAATTTACTCTACTAGTACAAAGTTGACATTATCTTAAAGGAACTATACCACAACTAAGCACAAAGATTTTTCTATGGTTTATGCTCTAAAAAATTTTAGGTAGTACCTTATAGACACTCCATTTACATTCTATACATACCATGAGGCCTTGAAGTATCTTGTCAACAAATCAATACTACATGGGAGAATTTTCCATTGGATTGTCCTATTCCAAGACTTCTAGTTTTCTGTAGACCTAATCATTTATCTTGAGTTGAGAACAAAGAATGCCCACATCCATTGAGGATGATCTTCTTGATGTATAACTATTTTTATTCTCTTAGGTTTTTAAAGAACTGAAGGATATTATAGTATTTCACAACACTAGTTGCATACTTGACTCTCTTATCGTACAAAAGAAAAATCAACTTATGGTCTATGCCATACCTTATCATCTCATAGTAGGAGATCTATATAACATGGATCATTACAAGATGTCTTGATAGTATGTAATGCAATATGAGTTACCTAAGGTGTTACAAGAATTCCATGAAGGTATTGTCAAAGGACAGCATGCTAGAGAGGCTACCGTGCATAAAGTCATGATCGCTAGACTCTAGTGGCCAACTTTATTTAAAGATACAAAGGTGTATGTTAGGTAATGCTATGTCTACTAGCATGTAGGAAAACCAAATCAAAGAGATGATATGCCCTGACATCCCATTCCTTCTCAAGAACCATTCAACAACTGGGTTATTGATTTTTTGGGACCCATAACTCTAGCAAGATAATGAGCAGGTTCTTAGTACATCATTGGAGCAACCAACTACCTCATGCACTAGGCTGAAGTAGCACTAAAAAAATACTATACTATAGAAACTACCATGTGATTCATCATAGATAACATTATAACATTGTTTAGATGTCCCCTATGCTTCACTAGTGATCATGGAACCCACTTCTTGAATGAGATGATTTATATCTTATTGGTTGAGTCCATGATCACACACCACAAGACAACACCTTATCACCCATAAGCTAATAGAATCATTGAAGATTTCAATAAGAACCTCTGTACCATTTTGACAAAAATTTGCAATGTTGGTTGAATTGATTGGGATGATAGAGTATGTATAGTACTTTGGGCCTACCGAACTACATACAAATGCCTCAACAAAAGTACACCGTTCAACCTAATGTATGGAAAGGAAGTGGTCATGCCAATGGAGTTATTAGTTCCATCTCTTTGGATAACACATGTGGGAAAATTAGATGATGAGGCCTTTTTGAAATATTGGATCAATGATTTGATGAAACTAGATGAGATTCAATTCCTCACCCACTAGAGTTAGGATGTTAAGAAATGCAAATAGAAAGCATTACATGATCACCATCTAAAGAACAAAGTCCTTTATCTAGGCATGAAATTTATTTTATATGACTCTAAGATCACGTTCCATCATGGGAATCTTTGGATCCATTGAGAAGGTTCATTCATAATACATATTATGTGACCTACCAGAGCTTGTCGGTTAAAATGAATGGATTGTCAGTTCCTCCCAAGGCACTATAATGGAAATCAGTTTTTGTCATATTATGATTCTATTTAGATAAAAAAAAATTAATCAATAATTTTCAAGGACATTAGGATAGAATTTATTGATTTTAATAAAAAGTGATACCCTTGAGGAGTGACTCTTTAATGTAATTTTGAGTTTTTATATGTAGATTATTTTCGTGGAGGACCATGAACCCTTTTAGTGTGAGGTAAGGTATCATGCATGTGGTCACATAAGACATAAAACATGTGGGCACACAAGTACCAAAGTCATGAAATTCATCTAAGGCATGTAAGTGGTTAAAGGTGTGTGAGTTACTTAATGCACTTTGAAAGATTGCCACAATTTTGAGTAACAGTTATTTTTCATGAGACTAGAAAGGTGGGACATAGTTATCTCCCACTCCCAAGAAATGTGTGAAGAAGGGATGGGTCATTAATGTAAAAAGGTTAGTTATGATGAGAAGCATGTGAATAAAATGATGGGACAAATTTGTTAAGGCACTAGATGCTTAATGGGGGGTTCATTGAAGTGGGTGTACCCCTCAGTCACAAGTCCCCTGTCAAATGCTTCAAAGCATTTACATGTCCCCAGCACATTACCCCATCTTAAAAGATAAAGATGAGGTATTGTTTTGATGGGATGAAGGCAGATTTTAGAAATGAATGACACATCTCAAAGGATTTTCCCCCTTGGCTACAAACCAAGTAGAATTTTTTGAAAAGAAACATTACACCCTATCATGCATTCACATGAATCCTTTGGGAGAGATTTTATCATGGATAAAATTTCCATATGCCTTATCTAAATTATACTTCATCGATTCCTTCAATCAAATATATGATGCACAGCCAATCTTTCTCTAGGTGGAGTGGATAGATGTGGAGCACCACACCCTCAAAAAAATGTATGTATATTCAAGAAAGAAGGCCTTTCTGAAGGGGGAAATAGACTTAACTGATATCAAAGTTAAGGATATCTTGGTTGAGGAGAAAATCCATAAATTATTCTATATGTTACGCCCCTACCAGTACCCTCAAGATGTAGACCCCAAGGAAAGGCTCCCCCAAGCACCATAGCCATGAAGGAAATGTCTAGAGATGAATACCAGTTCAAATGGGTAGCAAGCCCCAAAAAAAATGATAGAGGATGTTAGAGATGTTTTATTACTCAATGATTTCTATGAGAACATTAAAATAACATAGTAACAATGATTTCTCTAAGAAGAGATGTTTTATTACTCAAGATTGCAAATACAAACATATGTTTATCTTTGGGAAGAGATGTTTGATTTCCTTTTCAAGTTAAATCTTTATTTATACACATTTTTAAGGAAGGAGGATGATTATTAAGGTGACCAATATTGATGGATATGAAGTGGTTTGACTTCCATGATTTACAATAATATAGAATTCAAGGAATTACAATTTTTAGAAACTTACTATTTTTAAATTGTACTATTAAAATTGAAATTTAGGGTACTTCCATTGGATTTTCAAGGGTCAAAACCCATTGAGCATATATTTATTCCATCTCATCATGTTATCCTTGTTCTTATATTTCCAATGGTTCAAATGGGGAGTCAATTGGAGCTATGGTGCAAAATTTATGGCTCTCAGAAGTTCCACCATCAATTGGGGTAGAACTATAAATAAATTATCACCCAAATTACTACCTAGATCATTCCTCTCTCCTTGAGAATCAGTGGTCCCCATTGCATCAATACTCCTCATCAAGTGTGGTAGTTGTGTTTTAATTTAATTCTTTGTGAGCCACTCACCTTGGTGGCTAAGTTGGCCCCTTTTGACCACCCGGTAAAGTGGAATAGAGTGTCCTCTTATTGTCTTCATCTAGGTATCCACTGAAGCAAAACTCTATGGATCAAGCTCATCAATGTCCACTTGTTTTGATATGATTGAAGTGTTTAACAGATGTGGATGATATGGTTTGAGGAGCTCCACATTGAATATTGGATGCAGACCAAGGTAGGCTAGTAGGTTCAACTCAAAAGCATTTTCTCCAAATTTTTTGGTAATGGTGTAAGGACCATATCGCAGAGCCCAAAATATTATATGTGGGCTTGCAAGTCATTCCTTTTGAATCCACAACCAAACCTTATCACCCATAATAAAATGGTGTGCAATCCTATATTTTTCATGGCATTGATTATACATCTGATTCATCTTATCCAAGATGTCATGAACCTATTGTTGGATGTGTTGGATTTGTTTAATGAACTTTGTTACTTTTTCTACCTTAGATCTCCCATGAGGTGTGTATTCCATGGTGGAGAATGGAATGGCTATATCAATTAGTGCCATGGGTTGGAACCTAAAGCATACTTTAAATGGACTGTACTTGGTCAAGTTGTGCAAGGCCTGATTATGTCTATGTTGTATGAAAATAAGCCCCTTATCCCATGTGTGTAGATGTTTGGAGTGATACATCTAAATCATGTGAACAATAAATTAGTTCACCACTTCTATCTGACCATCAGTCTATGGATGAAAGGCTATGGACTTCATCATCTTGGCATCCATCATCTTCCATAGAGTGGACCAGAAGATGCTCAGGAACCTGATATCTCTATCTAAGACAATAGACTTGGGGAGACCAAAATAGATCCATACATGACTAAAATATAGTTGAGCAGTTTCCTTAGAAGATATATTTTTCTTACAATCAATCATGATAGCCATTTTTGAAAAATGATCAACTACAACGAAAATATAGTCCTTGCCATGTTTTGAAGTATGCAAACCTAAGAAAAAATCCATTGAGATAGATTCCCAAGGTCTTGTTGGTTCTAGAAACGGTGTGTACAATCCTTGCTTCTTATTTGTTGACTTGGCTATCATATATGGGGTGCAATATTTGAGGTGCCTTTCTACATCCTTCTGCATATAAGGCCAATAGAAGTGTTTTTAAAAAAATTCCAATGTTTATCTACACCAAATTACCCAGCTATTCTACTAAAATGTGCTTCCCATATCATCTTCTATTTCTCTACAGTTGAAACACAGATGTACCCCATGTGATAGAGGAAATTATCTTACAAATAGAAATTAGAAACATGTTTACCTTCTTAAAGTGCCTGATATGTATCATCAAAAGTAGGATCTGCTTCATATAGAATACCCCAGGTGGCAGTCTCATGTCCACACAGGTCAAGAACTATTATGATTACAATAAATGTTGGGTGGATCAAAGAATCTATGGATATATTTGAGCTCCCTTTTTGTGTTTGATTATCAGATAGAATTGCTACAAATATGTGGCCCACTTTTGGTACCTCTCATTTCATAGTTTGCTCTACATCTAGGTGAATTGTAATGGTTTGTGGTCAGTGTGTATGACTGTCTCTTTCCCCAAGATGTAGTGTTTCTATTATTTATAGACTTTCACAATAGCATAGAGATCTTTATCATATGTCAGGTATTTCCTAATTGTATCATTGAAATTTTCACTGTGATATGCAAAAGGATGGTCATGTTGCATGATAACAACTCCCATGGAATATTCAGATGCATCTATCATCAACTCAAAAGGTTGATGTAAGTCTGGAAAGGCAAGAACAGGGGCTAGGTAGAGTTTATTCTTCAAATTCTCAAATGCCCTTTATTGTATTTTTTCCATACTAAAATGCAGCTTTAGTTCCTCCTTTAGTCACTTAGGTTAGTGGCCAAGAAACATGTGAGAATCCAAGAACAAACCTATAAGAATAAATCAAATGGGACACTTTGATCCCATCGATCAAAGGTTTTTTACCAACCCACAAGGAATGGAACACTTGGCCACTAAAATTTAGCATAGAGCGAGGATCTAGGGGTAGAAAGGCCTGAGTCTATAGGAACAACTCATTATAAGATCCATGACTCTTAGTTTTTTGGGAGACTGTGTGCCATCTATTCATGATAATTAAAATTATGACACTTGGTCATGGAAAAACAAGTATAAAAACCCTTATTGTAATCATTTGCATGGGGAGTCCGTTGGGGAATAGATATAGTAATTTTATCTTGTAATTAAGTAAGCTATTAAAGAGAAATCAATTTTTTCCATAGGTGTTATGAGTGATGAAATATTATAAGTGTTGTATGATGGATATGGTTTATTTCTAAGTCATGGGTAACTTTTTATTTTATCACTACTGATAAATAGTAATGGTGATCCTAGTTATAGTGGTAGTTAAATCTAGGACAATAAGGATAATAATAGTATATCTATGGTGTTGAATAACCTTTTAAGAACTGTGTTATCAAAAATGAACAAATACACAACATTGTGCTACAATACCTTCGATAACTGGTCTTTGATTACGTGTTTTGATAGGGCCAGCATGCCAGCTTGTTGGGGTAAGCTTCAGCATCGAAGTGGAACTAACTAAAAGAACCCAACAGTTATTCCTTATCAAATAGAAAAAACCTAGTTCTTCACCTTCATATTGGTTATGATAAAAATTGGTTAGTGGACACAAGGTGTCGAGCTACCCCAAACACCCCTATATAAATGAGTGGTGCCAACATAGCCAATACTCTAGAGATGGCCTCAAAGTTTTGTACTTCTCATCTACATGTTGGCTTGTGTGTGAATCATGCAATGTGTGATAAGCAAGCACAATAGTGACCTAACTTGTAACTTGGAAAATATATCTTTTTGACTCTTCCTTTAGTAATTTAGACTTGTAGATGTAATGTCCCTATGATAGATATGGAAAAATGAGAAAAACAAGAAGTTTTACTCAATTGAGTGTTTGATAGAATGATTTTAGTAAGTTACCTTGACCTCAATAGGTTTTTTCTAAGTGTGGAATGAATGAGGGTTGATCTTATATTTATACCAATCCCCTTGAAAAAATATTTCATTAAAGCACTTAGGCTGAACATAGAAATACATTTCATTTACAAATTGGATGACTTTAGGGCACTAGACACTTAAGTTAGGATAGGAAACTTGTGTCGACGTAAACATCTTGTTGGGATGCAAGTGTCTGCATAGTTTTAAAATAGACACTAGTCTAGACTAAGAAAAATGGAAGATAAACAAGTTTATAATATTATGAAAAAAATAAAAAGCCTAAGTCATCAAAATAGCATTGATCAAACTAAGAGATAAGCAACTAGGCACAAAGAGATACTGTATGTGAGCCTCTTGGTAGTGAAAAAGTTTTAGATGTTGAATTTACATCCATGATATGTATTTTCCAAGTGTACAAGACTAAGGTGATATATAATTTAGAATTAGTGTCTACAAAGGAAAATCAATCTGATGTAGTTCTTCCACCTAGAGTGAATGTAAAATTGTGTTCCTTTGACTATGCTTATGCATCAATAAGATGACTTAGATACTTCAAAATGATAGCTCTTGACCTTCTTTAGAGGGATATTAATGTGGCTTATGATTGCTCCTCATGAATAATGTAAAATTTGGGTAGAATAGAGAATTTTTCTTGATGTGCAGAAGTGTAAATATATGCACCAAGTGAATATCAAGTTGTCATAATGAATGGATCTTGACATGTTTTTATAGGAAAATATTTTTTAAATATCCTTTAGCCAATGTTATGAAACATGTGGGAAGACACAAAAGTATAACTTCAAATTTAGAAACTAGTCATTATTTGGAAAGTGATGTAACTGACCTAAGCGGACAAGAGCACATTGCGTCCTTATCTACTTAGGGTGGATCTATCCAAGAATATTAGAGATAATTTTCCTTTATTGGGGATAATCTTAAGGTGATTTTAAACATCTTGAGAAATTTACTTTATAAGTTATGTATAGTAATGACATGTATAAAGGGTTGAGCCTATTTATAAACAAATGGATTATATAAATAGTGGATAAGAGTCATCTATTTGAGCATAAGGCATGTATGTGGTTTAGAATGTGTCAATAATTAGTATTGTCAAGTAACTATGATCAAATTTACGTTTCTACAAGGAGAACTAGCTTAAATTATTGGACTTCACTTCAGAAGCTTAACAATGGATATATATCACAAGAGACTGAATATTTAAGTTGCACTCTATGATCTTCCAAAATGTCTAATTTTATGAAAGATATAGTTCAGAGAAACTTGAAAGTGGAAGCCAAGGCTCACTTACCTCTTTAAAGCTAGATAAGTACATGTTAAAGATAGAAAATCTTCTTTAAATCTAAGAGATAGTTTATTTTTTACTATCTATTTTTAAAGGATAGATTTAGAACCTTTAGTCTAATTTTAATGATAAGCATAATTGCATACAAGTTCTTTCAACTCATAACAATTAATGCCTCATTCCAATATAGATACTGCAGTGGCCCCTTGCTTATTGTGAACTATGTCCTTCATTTGCAAGTCTTTTCCACATTGAAAATCATATGTTATTATATCCCTTCACTTGCAAGTTTTTTCCACATTGACATGATTTTATTGTGAAATTACATTAATGGCTACTACAACTCTACATCAAATGATGTAAAGTTGGAAAAAGAGGTAAAAGATTTTAACTAATCAATGTCGAACAAATCTGCATTTTTTATTTTTATTTTTGAAATTAATAAAAGAACACATTCACAATGGAAATTTTTGGAAACTTAATGAAACAAAGCAAATTCTTTTTTGATTGGAAATGAATGAGAAAAAATATTCATTGTTTAAAACTAATTGAAATGTGTACTTAATATATTAAAAACCGATATTAAAAATGATAAAGATAAAAATTGGTACTTAATATATGTTGTGGAAAATGGTGGTGTTATAATTGGAAATGGATATTCGATCGGTATCTAGGAAGTGGTTTTGACAATAGAAGATTGGGAACTAATATGAAATTAGGGGCAACATGTAGTATTTCATAGACACACATCTTATATTATAGGTTTAATTATTGAATGTACCATATTTTCAGAACACTTTTGTGTGTTTCAAGATGAAGTTTGAGATAATATTTTGATTAAGGTATCGGAAAACTAGCATGCCACCTTGTTTGAATTATAACTTTTTCACCATAGTTTGTAGTGGATTCATCCAAAATGTTAGAAATATTAGGACATGTTTAATATGATGAAGATAAGCTGGAATTTATGAGCATATTTTTACGCTCAAAATATGCTCTGAAGGGCTTCAAATTGTAAAAAACAGAATTTAGAAAAGATTGAAATTATAATTTTATATATATATATATATATATGAGTTTTGAGTTATAAATAAATGTTTTTATTTTTTGGAGAATGTTTTTCATGTAATTATTTATTTTTCAAATCAAATAAATCCGTGTTATAATTTTATATTATTATTTTTTTTACTAAAAATAATCTTAAAAGAATTATCATTATATTTATAAAATTAAATAAATTATAAAAAGACACAAAAAAATCTTATTACTTCTCATTTTTTTATAAAAATTATTACCACTTTTTAATTTGTAAAAAAAAAAAAGACATCTTTTTTTCATATATCATTACTTTTGTTTCATTATAACACTAAAGATGCATCTCACATCTTTTCTTAGAGATTCATATATTTTCCTTAAAAACAAGAACAAAAATATCCCTGCAAAAAACCCCATTTACCTCCAATATCAATGAAGCAATAATTTTTCTCATTCAACCCACTGTTTCTGTGTTGATTACACACAACACAACCTGCATAATTATGTTCCACAAAATTCTTGATGATGTTAAATTCCAGTAAATGACATCAAATAAAGGAACATCAAAGAAATTAATTGAGAATCGTATAAGTTGTATTATTGCTTCCTTGGGTATTGCCAAGAAAGTGGCCCTGTTTTCTTTTCATTTGATTAGACTTAACGTGAAAAAGACCCCATTTACCTCCAATATCAATGAAGCAATAATTTTTCTCATTCAACCCACTATTTTTGTGTGTTGATTACACACAACACAACCTCCATAATTATGTTCCACAAAATTCTTGATGATGTTAAGTTCCAATAAATGACATCAAATAAAGGAACATCAAAGAAATTAATTGAGAATCGTATAAGTTGTATTATTGCTTCCTTGGGTATTGCCAAGAAAGTGGCCCTATTTTCTTTTCATTTGATTAGACTTAACGTGAATTCCCTTGTCTATTCTCCACCCAACAGCTAGCTAAATTTTCGTTAGTGGAAGACATTAGTAATTACCACTTTGTACAATGGTACATATAATTTGTTTTCTACATCATGACATCGTGTCACTTTCAAGAGAAAATTAGGGGAAAGGTCTCAATCGTTGTGTATGTTTTAATTGTTGAAGAGAGTTTGTGTTAATATTTGTTTCATCGATGAAATATATTGGTATGTATAAATATTAAAGTGCACTAAAAAAACATGTAGTAGGAGAAAGGTCCCAATCGTTGTACATGTTCCAATTGTTGAATAGGGCTTTTTAGTAACATGTGCTCCATCGATGAAACATATTGGTGTGTATAAATATTAAAGTGCACCAGACACTAAACATGCAATATCTAATACTTATTCAACATTTATTCTTTAAAATTAAAAGTAACCAATCACATCTTTATAAGTAAGACTCAAGTATTGATACTCTAATACATAGCTATTATACTCCAAAGGTTAAGTTTTGGTCATAGGTTTAAAAAATGCATTTTATGACTTCTCATGATAAAATCGATTATATCATAAAATTTATATTCTGTTAGATCTTGAAACCTTAGTTATAATTAGTTAAGACGACATATTAAAATGGGTAAAAACTTTTAAATCTAATGTGATGTTATAGCACCTTAATTCATTGTCCAAAATTAAGATGTGCAGCTACTAGAACCTTTCCCCTAAACATAATCATATTGAAATTCATACGTACTTTATCCTATGTAGAGAAGAGAGACCATTTGCTAGGAGTTATTTTAAAGATGGAAATTTTGTTGGGAGGGGTGCAACTTTATATTTTGAGAAAGTGATGTTTTGTAATGTAAATGAGTGTAAAGTGATGGACTAATCCCAAAGAACGATATAAAGTGTATTAAGTGAGTTTAAATATTTTAAAGAATATAAGTAGTTATTGAGTGGTTAATTCTTACATTTAATTTCAAAGAATATTAATTAGTAGAGATATTTTAAATAAATTATTTTTAAAAATCACAATATACAAATTTCAAGATGTTTGATTTGAATTTGTTATATATCATAATGATTATGATTATCACTTTATTTTTTTACGATTTTTTTGTAAACTAATGATAGATGATTTTAATGTAACTGCATTACATATTTGATTAGTAAAAAATTTTATATGTACAAAAAAATAAGGTCCAAACTTTATTTTATATTCTAGATATTACAATGTTTCTATCAATTTCTCTAAATAAAAAGAAAAAAATTATAATTATCAAATAAATATTAAATTCAATATTGAAATTATCTTATAATAATCAAATGAATATCAAATTTAAGGTCGAAAAATAATTATTAATATATCACATACATTACATTCCATAATATCTCACATACATTACATTCCATCATGACCACGTACATTACATTCCATTACCACTCAACTATCATTGTCAATTATACCTATCAATTTAACAATCAATATAAATATTTCAATAAAATTTATAAACATATGAAACTAACTTTATTTAAGATATTTATATTTAAAATAAAAAAAACTCTCACAAAGTGAAGTTGATTTTTATCTACAAATGATATTCAATTGTTACCAATTGAGCGTTAAAGTTAAAAAAAGACTATATTTTTGTAAAATAGGATCCAATTCATACCTAAGCATGGCAGCCTTTTTCATACAACTCTTCGATTAGAAATACATCTCCTTAAAAGAGGCATTTTTATCATCATATCTGCTACCTTGGATGCCATTTTTCCTTTTACTTTAGACTTTTCAGAATCTGCTACCTTGGATACCATTTTTCCTTTAGAATATTTTAAGTGTATTAGTTTATTAAAAACACATAATATTTTTGCATTTTACCATTTTTAACGTTGATTCTTTTGATCTAAAGTATGATGCTTTGTTTAGCCTTACTTTAACTTAAGCTTGTGGTTGAGTATTTATCACCATTTCTTATTTTCTTACTTATTTTTCAGAATATGTTATTTTAGATGTTATTTTTCTTTAAGAATAAAGTTAAAAGATAAATATTGAGTAAAACACAAGATCTTTTAAGACACAGATATTGGGTAAAACAATATATCTTTTAAGTACTACTTTTATCATTATATTTTATTCTTTTTCTTTTAGATTTTTTTAGAGTACGTAGATATTGGATAAAACACAAGATTTTTTAAGAGTACATAGATTTTTTAAAATTGATTTCTCTACAAATTTTTAAAAACATGTAAAATCTAAAGATTAAGATTTTTTTAATCTTTAAAATTCACACAAATTTTAAATCAAAAAATCCAAACAACTAAATTTTTAAATTAAAAAATATAAAATATTAATATAAATTTTTTAAAAAAAAAAATCTTTATATAAAGATTTTAAAAATTAAAATATAAAGTTAAAATTTCAAAGAGAGTCTTGTTATAGGGTAAGTAAATTCACTCCCAAGAGCTTTTATTAAATAAGCTCAAACACATGTATGTAGATTATCTTCCCATGGAATATCTTAAGTGTATTAGCTTATTAAAGATATATAATATCTTCATCCTCTACTATTCTTAACACAATTTTTTTTTTTCCATAGTGTGATGCCTTGCCTAAGCTTGCATTGGTTTACGCTTGTGGTTAAGTAGTAATCGAGGTTGGATTTGTTAACTGAAATGCTTTGTTTTTTGTATCATGCATTATTTCATGTAACCTTTGAATATATAAATCATAGGAAAAGAGATATATACTTATGGTTTTGATAAAAAACACTTGATTATTATAATATTATTTATATCTCTTCATACCGTAGAGATATTGTGACAAGTTTGATATATTTACAAGAAACAAGAGTTTTCGAATGAATTCCAATTGTATTTATGTAACAACAATGAGACGATTTAGTAAGTGTTTGCATTCAATCCATTGGATAGTTATTTGAGTCAATGCAACACAAGTGGAAGCTTTAATAGTGGACATCTGCAAGCAAGCATGGATTCTAAAAATAGTATGGGTGAAGGTAGTCACCCTATATGCAGTCAGTTTATGTATCACATTAGCCACATGGACTCTTAGAACCTTAGATTTGGGTGGCATAAAGACAAGCAAATATATTATATTAAATGTGGGTAGTAATCACCAAATAGTAAGAATGAGAAATAGAGGTTAATATATCCAGAAGCTTTATGGTCACTAAGGTATAAAAGTAACAAAGTCGAAAGAGGCCATATAATTATAACTATATTGGGACCATTGAATTGGCAACCACAAATCACATAGTGTAAGCCATGGTGAACAAATACTTGGCAACAAATAAAAGAAAGTGAAGGCCACATAATACTATTATGACAAAAAAAGAATAATACATCATCCAAATGCAAACTACAATGGATAAATATCATGCAATGAAACATCCAATGGAAAATAAGGTCATAATAGATGTAAAGTCTTTAATATTCAAGTATATTATGAAGAGCTGAAGGAAGGAGATTGTGGCAAGAGAAATCAATTAACCAAGAAACCTAATCAGAAGTAAATGAAACTAACAAAGAATCAACTATAAGAAATCTTCAAGTCCAAACAACATGGGATCACTATTCTAAAAAAATAATGTGACTTGATGAAATGACAAGAAGTAGTTCAATAATTGATGGCCACTAGGACTCTACAAAGAATTAAAGAAATTATATATATAGAAAGGAGCCCATGAAAGAAGGGGGCTCAACAGTTGTTGATTTTAGTTGATTCAACATGTTCAGTTGGACAAATTGCCTAAGGATTTATTACGGTCTTAACCTCCATTATTTTGAGTGTTAGTTATGATATCATTAGGTATTAAAATAGTAAGGATGGAGAATGAGTGTATATCAACACATGTATTACCCAGTTGAGTTATACATTAGTATATTTATTATACCTTATAGTGGGTTGAGCCATTGAAGAGAATAGTAAAATGATGTTCAACATCGATAAACATATCTTTAAAACTAACAAAGTGTTTGATGGACAAAACAATGAGAGGATTCTTTGATATCACTTATGGACTCTGTGTAAATATCATGAGAGTGGACAAGTTGAACATGCCACCAAATCATCTCATCATCATGTATCCTTTATGATCATGTGAAGTCTAGCCAAACAATTGGAGATACAGTGCATGTGTTCTAAATTTCACCCCTATCTTTATTTGGTAAAAGAGTTATCTAAACTAAGGTAATAATTGATAGTGGCTATATCACGAGGAAAACACATTTTTTTTATATCATTTAGATTACTTGACTAATATATAATACATGTGAAAGGATTAATTAATTTTCATTTTGTTAGCAAAGGCAAGGGAATTGCATTAATTGACATTATTTGTAAATAGAAAATAAATATATGTGTCAAAAGGAGAAGTCAAAGAGTCATGAAAGAGGAAGAGACAGTTGAGGAAGTGAAATAACCTCGCTAGGCAAGTGTATGAAGAGAAGAAGGAATCCCATTGATTAATGAAATATATATCTTTTATTGTCCCATTCAGGTATTATGGTTGATTATTCTTCTCCATTGCATTCATTATTTATATCATTTCCATGCTTAACTACTTTACATGTATTTCATTATTGTTGTTAAAAACTATCAATAATGGTATGGCTATTATGTGGGCCTTGCTCAGAGTTACTAGTTTGATCTTGATGGGTTGACCCTTCACCTTTTGATGGGTCTTGGGATATAGATAGGTTTATGCCATTGCTTATAATTGTTTCCCTATGTCCCTTTATTATGATGGGTGTCTAGTGTTCTCGTCGATTCTAATGCCAGAGAGATTTATCCAATTGGTATGGCAAAAATGGTGGTACTATTATTTATCATTGGTGGAATAGTGGAGGGTTGGATGGGTGATTGATCATGTATACACGCAATATTTTCAAACTTTATCAATTACTAGCTCTCTCTATCATGCAGAAACCCATCGAGTCTCAATCTCTCTGAGTGCATGCGTTAAGGGTTACACTAGGAAAGGGGTGAGTATACCATTAGTGCTTTGAAAGAATGTTATTCCTTATTACCACTTGATATATACACAACCATCTCCTAAAACCATTTCCCTAAGCTTTAGCTCCTATTTTTATCTTCCTCTAGTTATTTACCACCTTCATTAGTCCTTCCCTAACCTAAAACCATTTTTGATGGTTTACATTACACTATTAGCCCCATCAGCCTTGTACTATTATTGATAAAACTTGTTAGGGTGTAGGTCAGCCCCTAGCTGACCTAATTTTTTTGGTCAATAATGAGACTAGGTTGATTGGGTTGACCTTATCGACCTAAAATTTCAAAGAGGATTAGGGTTAAATATGCCTATATAAACACATTCATTTCAACATTTCTAAGAGAAGATAAGAAGAAGTAGGCTATATTGCACATTTACTTATCCACCATTCTACTTGAGGAGCAAGTTTAGGGTTTCATACTTTATTTGGAGATATGTATCCTATCTTGTGGAGACGTCTTTTAGATTCATTGATAGGTTATGTAGCCTAGAGTTGATTTATCCTTGTCATATTTACATACCACAACAACCTCTTACAAAGTACCTTGGCCTAGGGAGAGATTAAGGCTTAGTGAATTCCTCTTCAAAGGTAAGTATTCATAACTTTGCTACTCCTTTTTAAAAGTAGATAGATATGCATTTATACTTTTCTTCCATGCATTAGGATTTCATATAAATTGACATGAGTCTATGTCTTCTACGCATGTTTACTTTTCATGTTTTATTACCCCCACTTTGTGCCATAATATTTGGTGAGCAATAGATTAGACTTTGCTTTACTTGTTATTAGTTTAGTGAATATGAAAACATACGACCTAGTTAGGCTCATTGCATAGTTTTGCTTGACTGGAGGTTTTGTAACCCTCCCTAGTGAATTTATTGTGGTAAGATATCCCTTGGCTAGGTCTAGTAGATCCATCTTGGCAGATCCACCTATCAAGAAAATTCTCATCTTCAAGCATTTCAACACAATGTGGGAGTGATTAACATAAGTGTATCCAACAATCCCACTAGTAATCCACCTCTTAATAACCCTCTCCCTAATACCAATTTAGGGAGTTCTCCTACAAACACCAACTTGCCAATTGATATGCCTCAACTTCTTTCACAATTCATACAATAAATGAACATAATGAAATAATCTAACACCTCCCAAATGATGCAATTACAATGTCATTTGATCCATATGGCTAATCAAACTCCAATTTTAAATCCTCAAACTAATTAAAATTTTATTCCACCACCTCTTGGAGATGCTTTAGGAAATGTTATTCCCCAACCTATCATGAATAATAAAATTCTTCAAAACATCCAAAATGTGACTTTATCGCCTTTCTTTGTTTATATTGATATTGGTAACATCTCTCCAACTATCAAGTATGATGGGACTAAAGACCCTACATCCTTTCTTAAAGAACTTGGAAATCTTTATAAAGAGTGGATCCAAACTAATAATCTTATCACCACTAAACTTCTTGTTAAAAACTTCACTGGTAATGTATTATAATGATACAACCAGTTTCCCCAAATTCCATCAAGTAACTAGAGGATTTAGTCAATCCTCTAGTTAAATAATTTCAACACAGTGACCTTCCTAAACTTATCCATTTCGTCAACGCTAAACTATCTCCCACTAAATCAACTCATGATTTTATCAAAAGAAGGAAATACTTGGCCCACCAATCTGACCATAACATGACTGATAATAATCTATTTAAAATCTTTATAACTTTTTAACCCCTTTACTTCAATATAAGGTTTGAACTTTTGCCTCTCAAATGCTTAACGAAGCTCTTAACTAAGTCAAAAGTCATGATTTCTTAATGAAGCAATGTGAGCCTAATACCAAATTTTTAAAGGGACATTTTCAAACTTATACCAATTCTATTACTGAAAATACTCCTCAAACCAAACCAAGAGTTTCCAAATCTTAAATCCCCCATCTTCTCACATACCACTAACTATGTAATAAATGAAATAATTAACACCCTCTAAACCCTTTACTTATCCCTATAATACTCCTAAATGTTATGACCCTAATCATTTTTGTTGGTTTTATGATGACATCAGTTATTCCCATGAAACTTGTAGAGGGCTTACCAAATTTGTTATCTATTATATGCTCGATGATTCCTTCAATCACAAAGCCATGATCTAACTCTGTCATCAAGAATACAATATCATTCTCAAAAATGACAAGCTCCTAAAGCTTCTTCTTCTAATAACCAAAAATATTTCCCCACATCTAGCAGTCAACAAAATACCAAGGATGTTTTTGCCATTGATGCCTAATATGACCAATATTACAACAACTCTCAATATGTTAACGCATCTAAGGTCCATTATCATCAAAAATCAGCTCACAAATATTATATCACCAAACCTAAGAAACCATATCTGGAAGAGAAACTTCTCAAATATACTACAATGACTCATTTAGCTTTGGAAGCTAACGAGGAACCATATCCTTCTTCTGAACCCCTAACCACTTTCATTCCTTCAAAATCTACCTTACCTTCTAAACCCCTCACTGATTTTTATTCTAAATCCCATTAAAACTTTCTCAAATAACTCAACTCCATGCCTTACAATATACCCCTTATGGATTTAGTTCACACCTCCCATTATCATCACAAATTTCTCATGTAATAATTGTAAGAAATTAAAGATCCATCATCTATGGTTGAAGAACTTCCCTCTCTTGAGCCCCAACCTACCAACATGCATACCATTGAATCCATTTGTCTTTCTTCCAAACCTTTTATTGAATTCATTTAAGAAGACATGATTAATGATGAAATCCTTTTTCTTTCCGATGATCCACCCCTATTCATTAAATTATCCATTAATACTACCCTTATTCATAAAGTATTAGTTGATGAAGGGTTTGATATTAATATGACATCTTTATGGCTCATCCAAAAACTTGGCTATAATAAGGATCATATCAAGCAAAATCGACTAACTTATTATGAATTTGATAAAACTAATTAAAATCCACTTGCTTGTATTAAGCTTCCCCTTACAATCAGACCTAAGATTGTTCAAACTAAGCTTATGTTCCTTGATTTTCCCCTATCTTATAACATACTCCTAATCCGACCTTAGACTCATAGAATGAGGGTTATCACCTCTTTTGGTAGCCAATTCATCAAGTTTTTACATAATATAAAATAGTATAAACATGAGGTTAATCCCAACCCTTGGATTATTCAACTTCCCAATCCAAAATCTCAATATCACATTCCCACCATTCCAACAGTCAACATCTGAATTCATCAACATTAATCCAGACTTACAGGTCACTCTTACTAACTTAGATGATGTTGAACCTAATAAATTGAAACATACTTGTAACACTACTAATTTACCTCCTTACATCTCAGAGTGGCTTCCTCATTTTTTATTACCTTGTGATCGCAGTATCCCTCCCATTGATGAGATCACTGATTTCACCCCTCCATGCAATGCTCAGGATGTTTCTTACCTAGAATATTCCTTCACATGCAATGATTATGGAGTGGAAAAATTATTCCAATATCCTTTAACTATGCCTCCACACAAATTTAGTGATGTAGGAAATTTCCCTTCTGAAACTCCTCTTAAATCTCAAGCATGTACCATTTCTCCAACCTATGATGATAACTACATCATAGCCCAAGATCAATCTTGATATTTGGATGTTCATCATTATCTTAAAATGTTATCCCAAATATATTCTTTCAACCATGATGTTCATACCATTTCCATGGATTTTGAATTAGCTCTTGAAGGTCATATAACCCACATTAATTCTCCACTTATTGATACTCCTTAGTGGTAGAACAAATCCTACCTTCTACACATCCAAAAATTCTTGCATCTTCTATACCACCTATATATATAATCATTGCATTCAATTCTTCCCCCATTAATTAAATTAATGACACACCAATCTCATATGATGAACCTACTCCTGAGATTACATTAGATGCCAAGGCCATAGATGTACATTAGATACATTTTGAATATGATCACCATGGTAATAAAATTATCAATTTCAATGTAGATGTTGATTATTATATTCCTTTTCCCACTTTACCTAGAAATGAATCCATTCTTGAATTTCTTCATGCCCGAAAACCTCAACTTCCTTGAAAACATCACAAACTCAAGAATTTCAAAAATAAAGACCCTTGTTTCAATAACTTCATCGCTAGCATCAACCCTAAAGAAAATCCAATTTCCTCTTTACCTAATGAACCATATCATTTCCAAGATGGTAATGATATACTTATTGAAGAAACTACTTGAATCAAATATGCAGCCTCTTCATCTCTATCCTGATCTTTGGGGTTATCATACTAGTATATGCACTACCACCGGGGCAATACTATTCTCTTTAGTCTATGGTTCTAAATCTATCTTCCCATTAAAATTTGAGCTTCCCTATCTCCATATATCTCTTCATGGTATCATACCTAATGAATAATTATGTGAAGTTTGCCTTCATGTTGTTTATCTCCTTGATCAACACTATCTTTTTGCCCTACAACATAATTGCCAATACAAGGCTCGTATTGCCAAATAACATATTAAAAAAGTTAAAGTTCACACATTTAATGTTGGTGATCTTGTCCTTAAATTAGACTACACTCATGATAAAGAAGGTAAATACCCCCAAAAATGGTGGAGGCCTTATTTAGTCAAAGACATTATTGGTCCAAGTATTTATCACTTCAAAGTAATGAAGGCCATATTTTCAAAGAGCCCACCAATGTGCAACTCCTCAAGAAGTATTTTACCTAAATCCTTCCCTTCTTTTCATACTTACTATATGATATCTATCTAACACTTTTTATAGGATACTTACATGGGTCTCACCCTCTGTAGCAATTCTCTCTTTTCACAAACATTTGTCCTTCTTTTCGGTCTTTAGTTTTCCCATTTTTTCATGAGTTACATTATAAAACTGTGGATATGACCCGGTCTTCTTCATGATTTCATTTTCTTTGTTTTCTTGTTTTCCAATGCTTTTTGGCACCCCTTGGGTTTATTTTTTGTGAGTTGCAATGTAAGACCATGGATAGGACCCAGTTTTCCTCATAAAATATCATCTTTATCCTATTTACTATATAATGCTTTGTACACCGTCGTACATTTCTATTTTATGAGTTATAGTGTAAGACAATGGATAAGATTTGGCCCTCCTCATGAAATCATCATCTTTTCATTCCCTGTCTAGAATGTGTTTTGAAATGATTCTAAGTTATTGATCTTTATTCTCAACTTTGGATTTTGCTTCTTTGATAGATAAAATTTTCATAGCAAACTGTGATAGCATGTTTTCTTACATTTCCCTCATTCCTATGATAAGGAATCACACTTTATTTTCATAGTATCCCTTTTTTTCCTTTTGTCACATGTTTTGTGATTTGAAGTAATTTAAATTGTTTCATGTTTCATTCCTCTTGACTTACTTCCTTTACACCATGGCTCTACATTTATAGATGTTCTTTGATTTATTTTACCATTTTTATTGTTATACTACCCTTTTTATGGACACCTGAGTTCATTTCTACTTTTATGTACTTTTTCCATTATTGAGTGAGGTTGGCTTGTTACTTCTCACTCACCAATGTTGTTTTTTCTTTCATGTCCTTTTTCCATTTTTGAGTGAGGTTGGCTTGTTACTTCTCACTCACAAATGTTATTTTTCCTTTTATGCACCTTTTTCCATTGATGATTGAGTCAGGATTGTTACTTCTCACTTATCAATGTTATTTTACTATTTTCTTTGCCCATCTTTGTTTAAGTAAGGATTGTTACTAATTTCACATTGATATTTGTTTACCATTATTTTTCAAATGTATCCTTGGTTTGACTTGGTGAGTTTGCCTTTTTTAATTAAGGTCTACATGTTTGAGTTTTTTGGTCTTTAGTAGCCTTGGATTTTCATTACCCAATTTACTCTATTTTGGCTTGGTCATTTGGTCAAATATGTCACTTTAGCTTACCAAATTTTCAAGTACATCCCGTCCACATAGCACCAATTATCTTGGCTTTTCTGCATTTGTTTATTTTTTCTCTCTAGTTTTATATCCTTGGGTTTGTCAAAAGCAATCTCTGCACCCTCCAAAATTAAACTACAAACATAAAAAAAAACCATCCAATGATAAAATTAATTCAAGGTACGCATATATTTACTTTTTTAGTTATTTCCCTTTCAGTCATCTAAATTTCATTTTTTTCTTGAAAATACTGAAACTTTTTTTAGCTTGAATGTTATGTGTTGTTATGTTCTTTCTCGAAGCACTATCTCCTATTTCACCTAAGTGACACGTTATGAGCTTCAAGTGAGTATGTATACACACAATATTTTTAAACTTTATCAATTATTAATGCTTTTTATCTTGCAAGAACCCATCGAGTCTCAATCTTTATGAATACACACCTTAAAGGGTGCACCAAGAAAGGGGTGGGCAGATCATTGGTACTTCATAAAATTATTTTCCCTTATTACCACTTGTTATCAATCTAACCATCTCTTAAAAATATTTCCCTAATCTTTGCCTCTTATTTGTCAACCTCTTCTAGTCATTTACCACATTCATTATCCCTTCCCTAACCTAAAACCTTTTTTGATGGTTTATGTTACACTATCGACCCCATCAACCTTATACTCTAATTGATAAAACTTATTAGGGTCTAAATCATCCCTTGGCTGACCTAGTCCATGACCTAATTTATCTTTTTCAATAACGATACTAGGTCAACTAGGTCAACCTTATTGGCTTAAACTTTTATAAAGGATTAGGGTTAGACCCACCTATATAAACACATCCATTTAGCCATTATTATAAAGACAACAAGAGTTAATTATTCATTTGTTCTTCTTTAAAAACTAATATGTTATCGTTCTACTTGAGGAGTCTTATCTTAGGGATTCTACTTGGAGAATAATCTTTTCTTTTGGAGAAGCCTTAGATGATTTGGCCTTTCTTAATGATCCTTACAAATTATAACCTCTTGCAAATCACCTATGGCCAAGGGAGATATTGAGTCTCAACAATTTCATCTTCAAGGTAAGTATCTCTAATTTTGCTCCTCTCTTTAGTAGATAGAAGTAGCATAAGTAATGACTTTTGAATATATTACTCTCTCCATGCATTAGGGTCTTACTTATACATATCTTAATTAGGATTCTCTTATGCATGTTTAATTTATGTTTACTAACCCTATTTTGTGCCATAAGCTTTGGTGAGCACTAGATTAGACTTTAGTTTACTTGTTATTAGTTTAGTGAATATGAAAACATAGGACCTAGTTAGGGTTATTGCATAGTTTTGCTTGACTAGAGGCTTTGGAACCCTCCCTAGTGATATTATTATGGTAAGATATCCCTTGGCTAATACTAGTGGATCCATCTTGGTCATGGCCCTAAATATCTAATGTATCCAAAATCATAAGTATAAGTAGGATTTATCTTCTTCGAGCTAGGATTGATTTATAGATCTGCTACATTTCCCATTGTATACAGGGTGACATCATAATATGATAGATAAAAAAAAGATCCTTTCCCTTATGCTCAATATTCTTATAGAGATAGAATATCAAATTTTCATCTATATACTCTATGCCATATTCCTCTAAAACCTCACACCCTTAGAGTGGGTGACCTTGTCTAGTGGATTTAGGGTTGTTATATGGCTCATATCATCTAGATCTAATAGAAATCACATGACAAGTTCTTATAATTTGATCTTGATTCATGGTAAAATTATATGACATATAAACCTTTTTAGAGACTTTATTGGGATTGGTTAGTTCCATAGCATTAGGATCATTATAAAATCCTTGAAAGTCCTTATAGGTTTTATATTTTAGATTTTCCAAGAGATGTTTGACAGTGGAAGAGAAAAAATTGATTCTATTGAGATGGATAATATAGTTAATTTTATAGGAATGCTAAAAAAGACTATATTTGGCTAGCCAATCCAATTGGAAATTGAGAAAGGAGATATAATATTGTATTAGTTTGGTTGATACCATATGGTGACAATAAATAATTATATCAAGTTAGTTGATATAGTTGATAGGAAATTGGTAAAACTAAACGACATCAGAATAGCCAATGTAGTTAGTAGGAAGAATATAACTATATCAAATTAGACGATACAGTTGGAAAAAAGTGTAGAGCTATATCAAGGTAGCTAATGTAGTTTGGAAGACACACAAAATGTATCAATATGGCTGATATAGTTCAAAATAACTCTATCGAGATAGTTGTTGCAGTTTTGAAGATAGACAAAACTATATAAATATGGAAATTTTAGTTTTTATACAACATAAATGATATAAAGCAAGCCAATGCAAACTAGAAAGCAAGCAATCTAAGAACTCAACTAATCAAAATCAAATTTTGGATTATTATTATTAAGCAAGGTGTTTTTGACTTGTAGGCTCTTATATATACCGATCCAAGGTGTAAATAGTGAACAAGGCCCAAAAGGAACTGACTATGGAATATTTCACCATCATGTAGCCACACTATCCTGTCTCTGAGGTATATTGAGAGTAACTTCTCAAGACTAACAACTTACTAGTATACAAAAAAATCAAATGAATTAAAGGCTTCCTTTAGGCTAAAAATAATATTCAATGCATTTATGATACATATTGAGGTACATGGAAACTAAAGTCTATATATAGCGTTGTCTAATGGCTTGAGTATTGGTACAATAACCCTCACACCATACTCAATTAAAATTAATGACCACTTAGCATAGAAAATTATCTCTAGTGAGTTTTAAAACTACTAGAACATAGTTCTAGGAATAAAAAATCAAATGTAAAAATAAATGTGATTCAAAGTGATAACGAAATACAACATGCAATGAAATAAAAAAAAATCAAAATGATATTAGGCTAGCCAATACAGTCAAAAGCAAAAAATGATCAAATAAAACTATATCAATATGGTTGGAGTAAAATAGATAAGTGTATTAAGTTTTCCAACATTTTTTCCATGACACAAAATGGTATCTAGTTCACTAATACATTTGGAAGAAAATAGAATATGATATCAAGATGGCCTATATAGTTTATAAGACAAATAAATTGTATCAGGTTAGCAGATATAATTGAACTAAAATATATATGATTATTTTGAAGATGTCACTAATAAGCTAAAATGACAAACATGAAAATCATCCAACCAAAGGTGAGTTAAGATTCACATCAGGGTCACCATAATGTATGTACAAGATAGAATACCTAAAACAATACTTTTTCTATAAATAGATTACAAATCAAATAAGGCCAATCAAATAGAGCATGCATATACTTGGATGAGAAATTAAGGACCTATGATATTCTTAGATCTAGAATAGGGTAACATACAACTCAAATGTGAAGAGGCACGGGTTCCAAAGGTTAATTCTATGACATACAGTCATATCTCTCACTATACCTCAATGAAGATAATGACTGTAGCAATGATTTTAAATATGTAAGTAAATTAAATGATTGTAAATGGGTTACAAGTAAAGTAAATGATAGGCAAGTGATTATAAATCAAATAAGGTGCAATAGAAAATGGGGGACTATATATGTTAGGAATTAGCTTTTACATCATGTAAATTTTGATATTTACTGAGAGGTAAATAGTAATTGGTTAGTGTGTAACCATATAAATAATACAGTAAGATATTATATTATCGTATATAGAATTTGTTATTATATATATATTTAAAAAGAGTTTGTAATATATTATTTTTTTACATGTAAGTGGTTGAGAGTTTGTAGGGATTTGGGAATCCCTTATTATAGGAATTAGAAGTCTTATATATGTGTATTATGTTTGAATGTTTATTAATCAAAAAATATGTAGAATATAATATTTGTGTGATTAAAATTTCTCTCTATTCACTATTAATTCTTTGTTCGACTCTTTAAACTCACAATAGTGGTATCAAAGCGACAAAAGTAATGGCATGTTGATTTATGAAGGGGCAGTTTTACTGCAAGCTATGGTTGCTTCAGTATGAGAGAGAATAATTGAGAGAGTCTTGTAATATATTTGAATTTAGTTTTTAAAAATTATATTCTCCATGTTTTAATATTCTCAACACTATTACAATAGTGGATACATCTAGATGTTTTTTTGGGGATATCTTAGTGACTCATCTGCCTCAATAGATGTAAGTCTTTATTGTCATAAAGTGATCTACATGGACCCTATAGAAAAGAAATAGTATTCAGCTCTGCAAGACTGATGTCTCAAGCATAAATCTATCCATCTAGAATTTTGGAAGGATCGAGATATATTCATATGCCACAGACTTGTGTGGACATCGTGCTCTTTGAGATTTACTTCTAATTTGAGCTATAATTTCATCTATCTACCTGGAATGTGCTTCGGTTGGATGTTGAATATATTCTATTTTTGGACAACTTTTTCTTAATGTTGTTCATCATTCTTTATGCAACTGTTATATATGTACTCCCTGGTAAATTATTCTCCATAGAGCATTATGACCTACATTCTCCACTCCAGTCGAATCTCACCTACTCATACGGTGGTCATAGTGTCAAAACTTTGATCTGTAGAGGATGTGTATTTTTTTATGCTATTTATCCTTCTCTATAGTCAATGCCTAGTTTTTTTATACATACTCAACTAAACTTGACTCATTTAAGATATAATTCATTGAAGAGATCTCCAACAAAGTGTTAAATGCTTGCAAAAAGCTCGCATGATGATCAATGGTGATAAAATTATGGCATTGACTACAGGCATGACGAGTGGATAATACTGAGAGCCAATTTCCCATCTATCAATGTTATTCATGTAGACATTAGATATACCATTTTCAATCCATAGAGAGCAATGCCTCCACTGATTTAGACATGTCATCCATCGATTTGGAGAATCTCCAGTGTATATACACATCTAGGTATAGTTTAAGAGTTATATTATTATTTTCTTTTCACTCTTAAATGGTCTTTAAGTTTATTATTCAATTTTAGTTTCATGGTTATGGTTTATGTGTCATAATAGTCATTTAAGTTTTTTTAGAGTTGGTATTATTATTGTCAAAAGTTGGTTAGTTTCTTAAGTATTATCATTTTTGTGTTGAGTCTTATTTCATATCCTATTTGTATGTATCTTGAAGGGTGTAGTCTTTTTATATTATTTATTTATATGTGTTTAGAGTTATTCAATTTGGTAGCTCAAAATTTTATAGACATTAGATGTAAATGGTATATTATAAAATGAGATGTATTTTTGAGTGAGTCCAATTTTTTTTTAATAAATCATTTAGAAGTTTGGTCTATTCAAAAAGAGTCAAAATCAAAAATGAGATGAAAGTTAAAAAAATTTGAGTCAATAATTGAGTCGTTATAGTCAAAAATTGTAAAAAATAAAAAAAATTGCCTTACGAATGTATTTTTGGGTGACCCTAACATCCTAAGTCAAATGTCAAAAATATCAATCTTGTGGGGGGGACTCTATTCCCTTCAAATCAACTTGAGATTCATCGACATATCAGCTGAGTAAGCAGTGACCTACTGGAGATTGAAGGATACACAGAGGATGGAGGTCTTTTAGCAACCTCTCATTAGTCGTCAATGATGGGGCCACACCAATGATGTGGTGATATTGTGTGTGTTATTTTTTTTTTTAGTTTCCATTATGTGCATGTAAAATAAAAATAGAAGAAAATGTTTGTTTAAGATATATAATTTGTGTGAAATTCCAAACATAGTTCCCTGATCTGAGAACATAGTGAAAGGACAAAAAGCACCAATGCAAGTCAGTTCATGGATCTTGAAAGAGTTTGTGGTAGAGATCCAGAAAACCATGAAGAGATTAATAGTAGATAGAAAGAGGTTCTTGTTCATGTCAAATTTTGTGGTAAACCTATAAAACCATGGGAGGAGTGAGGTTCTCTTTGTATCAAGGTCATGAGTCAAATAGGGCATGCTACAATGGGTGAGCATACTACAGGTGAGAGTGTGAATATTTTTGCACCATGTAAAAACTATGGGGGGGAATGTTAGGAATTATCTTTTACATCGTGTAAGTTTTGATATATACCGAGAGGTAAATAGTAATTAGTTAGTGTGTAACCGTATGGATAATACAATAAGATATTATATTATCGCATATAGTGTTTGTTATTAGATATATATTACAAAAAGAGTTTGTAATATATTATTGTTGTATGGGTAAGCGGTTGAGAGTTTTTAGGGATTTGAGAATCCCTTATTATCGGAATTAGAAGTCCTATATATTTGTATTATGTTTGAATGTTTATTAGTCAGAGAGTATGCAAAATATAATATTTGTGTGATTAAAATTTCTCTTTGTGCACTGTTAATTCTTTGTTTGGCTCTTTGAATTCACAAAAATGTAACCTAAAGTGATAAATAAAAATCCTAAACCAACCTATATCTATACCAACTTATTAGATATAATGAGGATCTAAATCATGGATACACACATACATCCACAAATCAATAAATAATATATAATCTACTAAGTAAAGAAAAGAATCTAGGCAAATAAATACTTAGCATGGGTGGACTGATGGACACTTCAATCTCCTCAATTAGATCAAGTTAATATTTTCAAAAGATGTTATAGGTTCAATCTGTAAAATAGTTGGATAATTAGGAACTCCCAATGACCTTTCTTCTTGAGGTTAAATGATACCACAAGGCAAGACCCCTGAGATAAGGTTTTAAACCACTAATTCTTCAAAGTAATCATTAGGAAATAAATGTGAGATCAATTAAAGTTTATGAATGTTATATATCTTATTAGGAATGAAATATAACCCCTACATATACGATTACAATATCCAAAATTAACCTTAAACTCTAAGTCAATAGTATTGACTAGGTTGAACAATTGGAAGATGTTGGCTGGGATCATATAATATTGGCTAGGCTGATACAATACAAATGTTAAAAGACAAACTTGGAATTGTATTGGGTTTTCCAATATAATATAGGGAGGACATAAGAACAAAATAAATAGTGTCGACCAAGCCAATATTGTAAGATATATGAAAAGTAGTAGATCTAGACATAAGTTAGATGGAGAGGGAAAATGGATATAGACTTAAAAGGAGGTAAGATTAATAGTATTGATGGAGTGACAAGATAATATACAAATATATATCACAAATTACCACAATTCAATCCCATCCTATTCTCCATGCATATTTTAAAACGTATATTTGATAAAATTAATACATTGATAATCCATTAAATGAAAAAATGTCAATAAAACAATAAAATGAAAAATATTTAATATATACAATTAAAAACACCAATAAAATAATAAACATTTTTTAAAATAAAATAATTGAAAAAAATGATTGATACTTTATAACTAATAATATTCAAAATATATATAAAACTACTTATAAAAAAAGGTGTTACTTATAACACCATCTTTTGAAACAGGGATAGAAACAACCATTAAATATGACATCTTAAAAACAAGAACTTTTGAGAGTTTTTGTTAAAGTGGCTAATTATGTTATATCCATAGTTTTCTTTCCATATTTACATCCTAAAAGGTAAATCATATTTCCTAATCTAAAAAAACTTAAGTACATGTTATTGTTATTGGGATCCTCAACCACTTTGATCCGTATATTTATCTCCGTCTTAGATTTTACATACATCTAAAGAAATAGTTATAGTGATAGTGTGGATCTTATAAAGAAAAAATTGTAATATTATTATTATTATTATTATTTTTTAAACTTTGGTGACATAAATAAATACATGTATTATTTTTTAACCTTTGTAATGGAATAGATTATAGAAGCTCTCAACCTTTTTTCCTCATAGAAAGTATTTATTTTAGATGGGAACAAGGAGACATTGTTATGATGTACTTACTAATATTTGCATGCACGAGTCCCTACACATGGAAAATATGTTTGTGTAAAATATATTACTTATGCCATTTGTATCTTAGCATTTCCACCTTTTGCATGTCTATTATTATTTTTAAATATAATATTTAAGAGTTTTTTTGAATTTTTTTTAGAACATTTACAATGGTTTTTATGGTCAATTATAAAAAATTTAAATTCAATGGTTCCATTAAAAAAAATTCTATATATAATAATTATTTTTCACTTTTTTCATATTTAAAATTTCTTAAAAATTAATTGTGTAAATATATCTAATCAATACATTCTTGTACCACAATATGTAAATATTATCATAATTCCAATAAAATTTATTCTATAGATCAATATATTATCTATTAGTTTTTATTATACATTAACATTATACTATTCAAATATCACTTATTTATTATATTAGATATTTCAATTATTTATAAAAATAATATTATTAAAATATAATAATTTCATCTTTCTATTTTGCTTCTTTGTAAATCACTTATCCTCATTTCTAAAAGCTAATCTACTTAAATATGTGAACTATTATTATTTTCAATGACCTATTAGTCATCCTTTAACATGTTTATAAAAACCTTCCATCCATGTATACTATCATATGGCCTTCAAACTAGAGGATTTGGATTAACAATATTCATTCTCCCATTAGAAAAAAAATTAAAGATTTCTACATTTATCATATTGTATATTTCTTTTATTTTTATATTTCTTTCATCGATTCAGTTTTAGATCATTTATTATGCCACATGTAATATTACATATATTTTTCCTATCTATAGATTGACTTAATTTAGAAATTAAGAGGCTTAAATATCATTTTTAAGGAAAAAGTTAAAAAATGAATATATAAGGTACATGTTTTACATAAGGGTTTATTTCAATATTTTTTATATTCAAAATATTTTAAACCATAAAAAAGTATTTAGGTCATAAATATACATTAACATCCCCCTCAATATGTAAAGGGAAGGAAAGAAAAATCACAGGAACTAATTATTTTTATGACACCTTTTTCACTCTTAAGAATGTCCTAAGATTAAAAACTTTGATCTTTAGTAGGGGCTTTGTGAAGATGTCTACAACCTATAATAATTATATCCAAAAATATTTAAGATAAGCAATTATATTCTATATTAACTTCTAGATATAATGCATATGAATCTCATTATATTTTTTGTACTAGTGCTCCTCTAAGTTTCATAAAATGTGGATGGCATTTTAATTAGTGCACTAAATAATTATTAGTTATACTTATATAAATATAAATTATAAAATACTTCATTTAATTCAAATTGACTCATTTATAGCAAACAATTTTACCATCATGCATCAATTCCATAATAAACATATAAATAATATTTTGTCTTGATAGAATAAGTCACAAGACCTACCCCAAGACATGTGATACAAGAGCATCTTCATAGAATGAGAGTGTTTTCATTGTATTTGATAGAGGATAGGTTTTTTAAACATGTTTAGTTCATTTTCCCTCCAAAACTAGGTTCAAATTTTCAAATTTGCTAATATGCATATTGAGCTTGTATAAAGGCCAAGAATATGTTGGTTTTAGTTAAAATAGGACTTGGATATATTATTATATGTAATTCTAAGTCATTTGAGTGAGATATGGATTGGTAAGGATCTTTTTTTTATTTAACAAGTTGTTAACTCCATTTTGGGAGTTTGTTATGCAAGGTCTAGAATAGGAGTTGAGTATCCAAGTTGAGTAATATGCAGGTATGCATGGATTTTTTCATGTAAGATAGGTTTAATAATACATTTTAGTAATTAAATAATAATGTGTGATTTTAAAGAAAATATTTTGGTATTTCTTGACTTTTCCTAAAGACTGTGTTATTTGAAACAGATAGGGCAGTGAGTTTGTGGTTTGACAGTAGATGATAGAAGACTATTCTCCTAAATATAACTACTCAAGAATTTATAGGAGGTAATTATAATCTCATTAAATTTTATTGTGGTTCTTGAAACCCTAAAATGCTCCCTGTAGCCTCAATTAAGTGTTGACTATGCCCAAACTAGGGCTTTATTGATCTCTGCATCTGTATGGTATAAAGTTACAAAAGTTTGAAATTATGATTCCCTCCATGTATGTGTTCACTATATAAAGTTTAAAATTCTAATTCATTGGTTAAGGCTATGTTCTAATTCATGACCCTGTTCTAGCCACTCTAAGCCTATCTGGACTAAGACAGTAGCTTTTGGTCATGGTTTAGGTTGTGATTTTCTAAGATATTGTATTGAATAGTCTCATTATGTCATTTCACACCTATGTTATGAGTCTTAAGTCTTATTTCCACCCTATTCTCCATACACCCTCCTAAACAGGGCTCTTAGAGGCCTAATTAGGTCTGACACGGTCCTCACTAGACCAAATTCATACATAGTAACCCTACCTGTATTTCACATATGTCAAAATAAAACCTTAATGGGTGTCCAAATCACATATTTGTTCTATGGTAATCAAGATACCATGACATATATCAAGGTAAAAGGATCAAAATAGGGCTACAAGCCCATGAGACCTACAACAAAGCATATATGGCCTTATGGCCTTGGTTATGCATTTTGATCAGTTAAGATTGTTAATATAGTGTAAATAGTTTGTATAGGTATGGATAAAGTGTTTGTATTGTGTCTACTATATATTTTCTAAAATTTATTAGTTTGTCACCAATAAGGAACATTGGTGACCAAATTTGTGTCTTAACCCATAGAGAAAACTTCATCATGATTAAAGACAATATCATAAGTAGTGTGTTTCAGTTGTGACTTTCTAATAGGAATAGAGAGGTGTTATGCACCAACATGATATATGTATCTTATAGTCAACATGTTATCATCTACATCATCTACTATATATTTGTTAAAATTAATTAGTTTGTCACCAATAAAGAACATTGGTGACCAAATTTGTGTCTTAACCCATAGAGAAAACTTCATCATGATAAAAGACAGTATCACAAGTAGTTGTGTGTTTTAGTTGTGACTTTCTAATAGCACCAACATGATATATGTATCTTTATTCAAGTTGTTATCATCTACATCATCTACTTGGTTCTTAATGTATCTATTTTATTATCCAAAAAAAATCAATCCCATAAACTTTAATATTTTATAATGTGATTAGCTAATTGAAAATGGATTTATTGGGGATCCTAACTATATCTTAACATAATACCAACTACATAGGAAAGATCATTGTGAACAAAATTCAAATAGATAAGGTTTTCCACCAATTTCCCATAATGCGTACCATCAACTAAAGGAAAAGAATACATAGCTTAAATTGTATCCTTAATGATGAGTCAAAATGAACTTGATGTCATCCATTTTCAAGTAGAAAACAATGTCTTTAGCATATTTGGATTAATTTATGAAATTTTATTTCTAATAATGTGAGATGTGAAATCCAAGGAAATATTGTAACAATCCCAAATTGGTCATTCAAAACACTTTTTTTATTGATTCTCCATGTCATGGAACTTTTTTTGGTACTTTATATGATTAAGTCATTTACATAAAAGTTGAAATATAGAGTTGTCTCTCTACCTTCTTAGTGTAGATTTTGGGATCAAAACATTCTAAACAAAACTTGATTTAAGTATAAATTTGGAAATATTCTCATACCATCCTCAATGAACCTATTTTATACCATCTAAGGAATTATTTAAGTGGAAACTATAACTCAATTTATCATTGTTTACATACATTAAAGGTTGGGACATTGAGTGCTTTCTTGCATGGATCACTAATATTGATGATCCTATTTTAGAGAATACAAGGAATTCTTTAATTGATGCACATAATCAAAGTTATCTTTGTTAATAGACCCTAGAGGATAGTATATATATATATATATATATATATATATATATATATATATATATATATATATACTAAAGACTCTATGCATTAAATCATTTTGATAACCCATCTGATAAAATTCTCACATCTATGTTGTAACCAAAAAATTACAAGCCTAATGTAATTTATCTTATAAATTATATATAATTTTTTGTGGTAATCAATACCTTCAAACTAAGAAAAACCTTCTTATACATGTAAATATTTTTACTAATTTATTGATCTATACATTACATACTGAGTGTGGTACACCCACTTAAACCTCACTATTTTCCTTCCTTTTAAAAGTAAAAATAAGTCCCATGTCATTCTTATTAAAATAATAAATTTATTATTTAATAGTTTCTTTCCATCAAAAATACCAAGATTCTCATTATAAGTTTCATGATCATGATTCACTAATATATGTTCCAAGTATTTGACACCATAATAAATTTGAGAGATAATTGTGTGTGCATCCCTCAATTTTCCAACCCAATCACTGATCCCATTGCAAACATTGCAACTCCATTTTGGTTGAGTTTAAACTAAATGTGTAGGTCCTATTAGGATTATTTTTCTAGAGTAATAATAATTATTCCTACTAATTTAGGTGGATATATGTTTCCCCTTATGATCTTCATTTAAATTACATTATTTCTCAAAACTAAACTCATCCAAATGATCATCTTCTATAAAGGATGGAGAAGTCAAGTATTGTGTCTAGATTGTAATACATCAATGGATCAAGATAATAATATGGTTTCTAATTATTCTATATTTTTTCACCAAATAAAACATCATGTGGGTAAATCATGTCAAAGGCTATCAATACTAAAATACAATATTCCTTCACATTTTTACAATAGTCATAAAAAAAAATACAAGAACAACACTTCCTTTCCATATTATTCCATGCATCATCAAGGATATGTACCTATCCATTAAACCTAAAAACTTGAAAGTAAAATACACCTATCTTAATGTAAAGTTATCCTTCTTTCATAGTAATGTTTCTCACTACTAAGAGGGGAGTGTAATTATAGATGTATATCACACACTATATGGCTTCAACCCAAAATTGAGGACTAAAATCCTTCAAATACACCATGTAATCATCCATTTACTTAAATGTGTAATTTTTTTGCTCAACCACCCCATTTTATTCAAATGTATCTGATATAGTGTGTATGATTTGCATCCATGCATGCATATTCATAGAAATTAGTCATCTAGTTGTTGACATACTTTCCCTCATTATATTTTCTAAGATGTTGAATATTTATCTATAACATATTTTTAACTAAGGATTTAAAATTTTAGAAGTAATCATAGATTTTAGTTATATTTTTCAAATAATAGACCCAAATATTATGATAGAAATGAAATGATATTACTTCATCAAATAAGAAAAATAATAGAAATATATCACAATGATATATAAATATAGTAAAAAATATGAATAATATATAAGTTACATCAAGGAAGCAACCTTCCAAATGCTTGCAATAAGAATGAATACTCAAATATGATGATGATAACTAACCCTACCTCCTATATCTAGTCTAACAAGGCCATGTGCCACCCATAGGCTGACCTACTAAGCATAAGAATGCGTAGATAAATGTAAAATAATATGCAAAAGGATTATGCAAGCCACAAGTCAACTACACATATCCCTAGACATGCCAATGGTTAAGGGTGTAGCATGCCCCTCCTCTTAAAAAAAATATTTTTCTCAATGTTGAAGCAATCTTGATTATTGTTGCATGAATGATTCATCCTCTCATGTAGAATCTTCAGAAGGTAGATTCTTCCATTTGATCAGATACTCTATAATCAGTTTGGACCATAGCTACTTAGTGCATGTTTGAAGGACCACTTTAGCATCAAGAATAACCCTCCCTTACTCATCTAATTCTGGTAACTTGGTTTGAGTGGTAGCTCTTTATCCAATGACTTCTTAAGGCAAGATACATGAAATATTGGATGAATGCGAGTATATGGAGGAAATTCTAGCTTGTAGGCCACACTACCACTTTTTTGCAAGATCCGATAAAGGCCATAATACTTGGGAGACAACTTATTATCCTTTTTATATTACTTCAAGTACATCTGCTTACATGTCTATAAGTGAACAAAGACCCAATCACCAATTTCAAAATGCCTCTCACTCCTATGTTAATCTTCCTATTGTTTCATGTGATTCTAGGCCAAAACTAACTTTTCATGCAAACTAGAAAGGACTTCATGTTGATGTTGAAGGTGTTCTTCCACTACACACACCTTTGGGTGGGCCTTCAAGGGTGAAGTGAGGGATGGAGGAAGGTATCCATAAAATTCTATAAAAGGAGACATTTTGGATGAACTATGCACTGAAGTATTACACCACCATTCAGTCAAGGGTAGCCACTAAACCCATTTATCTTGTTTACCTTACACAAAATAATGAAGGTACCCTTCTAGACACTTGTTGACTACCTCAGTTTGTCCATCAAATTGAGGATGATATGATGAGCTATGATCCAATTGGGTTCCCACACATGCAAATAATTTTTTCCATAAATGACTAGTGAATATGGGATCTTGATTACTGACAATAATCTTAGGAGTACCATGCAATTTATGAACTATATTGAGAAAGGATAAAGCTATTGTACTAGCCTCTAATGGTTGAGATAAAGAACAAAAATTAGCATACTTTGTGAGTCTATCCACAACAACCATGATAACATTTCTACCTTCATATTTTGGTAACTCAATAATGAAATCCATAGATACCTCTTCCCATCATTGACTAGGGACGGATAAAGGCTATAAAAGACCTAGGGTTTTAATGGTTTCACCTTTATTTTTATAAAAAACCATATATTCAGCCACATATTTCTATGCATTCCCCTTGAGCCCTTTCCAAAAAATTCCTTGACTCTATGATAGGTTTCCAAAAAACCTAAGTGACCCTCAAGTGGAGATGCATGAAGTTCTTGAAGGATTTTCTATTTGAGAAGAGAATTCTGACATAGATATAATCTATCTTTATACCATAATGTATTCCCCTTTCATGTAGACTTTTCAATCCAATATGAACCCTATTATAGATTTTGAATCAATGCATGGGTATTACTATCATTCTCCCATTCTAACCTTGCTTCCTTAAGCTAATCTACCTACCAAATGGTCATGGCACATAATAATGCCTCAACTAGTTCATCATGCCTGGATAGTGCATCAGCGACCACATTTTATTTTTATTTCTTGTAAACTATTTCAAAATCAAAACCTAACATTTTTGTCCCCCAATTTTGTTGTTCTTCAGAGGACAACCATTGCTCTAAAAAATATTTAAGGCTATCATGATCAGTCTTTACTTGAAAGTGACAACCCAATAGATAAGGTCTCCATTATTTGATTGCATGTAGAATAGCCATCATCTCTTTCTCATAGATGGATTTGAACCTATTTTTACCCTTCAATTGTTGAATTTAAAATTCAATGGGCCTACCCTCTTACATGAGTACTACACCCATACCATATCCAGATGTATCACATTCAACCATAAAAGTTTTAGAAAAATATGGAGTAGCCAATATCGAGGTGGTGCACAGAGTTGTTTTCAGCTGTTAAAATACCTTAGTTATTACATCAGTCTACTAGGAGTATTTATTTAACAAAGAATTGAACAGTATAGTAATACTACCATAGTGTTTGACAAACCTGTGATAGTAACCAGTTAGCCCCAAAAATCCCCTTAATTTCTTAAATGTCTTGGGAATCTGCCACTCCATAATGTCATGTATTTTTTAAGATAAAATTTTAATCCCTCATATGATACGATATGACCCAAATATTCCACTTCCTAGACTCCAAAATCACATTCGGATGGTTTAGCATACAACTAATATTGCTCGAGAACTGAGAGTACCTATTTCACATGTTACAAGTGGTCTTCCCATTTTTTTCTATAAATAAATATGTCATCAAAAAATATAACTACAAAATTTCTAAAAAATGGCCTAAAAACCATATTCATCAAACTCTGAAAGGTGGATGGTATATTGGTGAGACCAAAAAGCATGACCAAAAATTCATAATGACCTTCATGAGTACAAAAAAATGTTTTAGGAATGTCCTCCTCACAGATCTAGGTTTGATGATACACAGATCAAATATCTAATTTGGTAAAATAAACAACACCATGTAATTCATCTAACAAATAATCAATTACAAGAATAGGAAATTTATCTTTGATAGTGAACTTGTTGAGCTCTCTATAATCTGGACACATCTTCCAAATTTCATCCTTCTTTCGTACCATGACTACTAGAGAAGAATATTCACTTTGGCTATGATAAATGGTTCTTGCCTCCAATAACTCTTATACCATTTTTTTAATTTCACTCTTATGAGCATAAGGATATCTATATGGTTTGATTTTGGGTGGCGTACTACTAGGAATGAGTCTGATGGCATGATCATGGGTATGGCTAAGAGGAAGACCTTTTTGCATGGGGTCAAAAACAATTAAATGTTCATCCAATATTTGTTGTAAATTAGGATGGATAGACTCCTTAGTTTGTTGAACATCAATAGAAAATAAGTGTGCCATAAATCCTTCAACACCTTTTTTTAGCATCTTGGTCATCTGATGTAAACTAACCACTTGTGGAGATTTAGATCTTAATCCCCGTAGTTCTACTGGAATACCTTTAGAATGAAAGTGCATGAATAGTTCTTGAAAATTCATCTCAATAGTACCCAATGTGGTGAGCCATTGAACTCCCAAAATAATGTCAGTCCCACCCATAGGAATAACAAACATAGGATAATCTAGCAAATAATGTCCCATTGCTAACTTAATATTGTGACATTTTCTAAAAAAAATAACTATACCACCATCTACAATCATGACTTGAAATTATGGGACTAGGTAGATGAAACAATTCAAATGAGCAACCAACTTATTGTTGATGAAATTCTATGTACTACCTAAGTCAATCAACACTATGACCTTATGTTTCTTAATGAAACCTACCACCTTAAGAGTCTAAGGAGTAGAAATACCTATAAGGGCATGGCAGTAGATAGTAGGTTGAGAATCTATAGCTTCATCCTCAAGTTCTTTAAACCCTCACCAAATGCCTCCTCATATTCTTCATCCTCATCAACACCTTCAATGTAAAATAACTTCTTTTCAACACATCGATGACATTTGCTCCATTTTTTGTCACAACCATAGCACAACCCTTTGGCATGCTTATCCTCAATTTATTTTAGTGTCAATCTATTAGGTTGAGGAAGTGATGGAGTTGGGAAGGTGCATTTTTTACTAGTATTAAAAGTATGGCGTTTGATCATCTTTTTTCTATGCTAAGTGTGCCCTTAGTATAGCTTCAGATATAGTTATGGGGTTAAACATATGAACTTCTAATTTAATACTATCTTTTAGTCTACCCAGGAAAAGGTCAGTCAAATTTGTCTCAATGGTGTCCTCCACACATAAGGATAGATTTTGAAATTGATGAATATAATCCTTCATTGTTCCTATTTGTCTAACTGGTTAAAGTAGTTTTTCAGAAACATTATCCCGATAATGAGACATCAGTTCATCTGAGAATACTAACCATGTAACAAGAGCACCAGTCTTCTTATTTCAAGCACACAACTAATGATACCAAATAAATGGTTAGGCTCTAGATATAGAGATGCCACGACCACATTTTGAGAGATAGGAGTTTGGTGTAAATCAAATATATTTTCAATTTGAGTGATCCAAGTGAGTGGATCCTTACCATCAAACTTGTGTACATCTACTTTTGGCAACATTGGTTTCACCCCTATATTAGTGGTGTCAGTATTGAGAGGAGGAGGACCAGAAGGAAAAAGTGGAGGGTTATTGAGAGTAAAATGAAATGAAATAGTATCCAATTATGTCGTGATCTGATGCAACTAATTGTTCACACCATTAAGTTCTCCTTGCATTGCTGACATTTGAGTTTGGACTTACACATCTTTCTGCATCAGGCCATGTAGATTTTACTAAATTTGATAAATCATATTAGAGGTTTTAGATTTTGTGTCATCCCTTGAAGGATTTTTATGGGTTTCTTACCCTTTCCCCCATCCATGAGTGTTAGGACCAGCCATAAAAAGGTTTGATTGTGAACCTTATTTTGCCCCGTAGACCCAAATTTGACCATGAATATTTTTAAATACCTTGGCCTCAAATTATAAATATCAAAGAATAAACTCAAACTAATTTTTCCAAGCTTTTCAAAAATGTAAATAAAATTGAATTTTTTTGTAATTTGCGAGCTATGGAGCAAATTTATTAAAAAACTTAAAATAGAAATAACTTTTGCAAAACATATCCAAATGAGCTGAAATTTTAATGGAAACTTACTTGAATTATTTTACAACTCCAGTAAAAACATTGTTGATAAATTCACAACCATTTGCAATATATATCCAAATTTAAATATCTAGGGTTTTTGACCGGATTATAGCCTAAATCAACGCTTTGATACCACTTGGAATGATATTAATTCACCAAATAATTAGAATAATATAAATATATCATAATGATATATAAATATATTAGAAAATATGGATAATATATAACCCACTTTGAGAGGGCAACCTCTCAAATGCTTGTAATAAGAATAAATACTCAAATATGATGATGAATAACTAACCTTACCTCCTATATGTAGTCTAACAAGACCATGTGCCACCTATAGGCTGACCTACTATGCATAGAGAAATGTAAAATAATATGTAAAAAGATTATGTAAGCTACAAGTCAACTACACATATCCTTAGACATGTCAATGGTTAAAAGCATAATAAAAAATCCTTGATGAAGTTAAGCACATATTTATGTTTCTGAAACATAACATGAAAGTAGAACATAAAATTACTATGAATTAATGTCAATATTTCAATTTCCCTCTAAAACTTGTTGTTAGAAAAAGGTTCCCTATTTTTTTTCCAAATACAAAACTTAGACAAACTCCATCTCTTAAAAAAAATATTATGAAACATTAACACTATGTTAGTCTTTCTACAGTCATAAAAGAGACAATATTAAGGTATCCAAATTGTTCATGCCATAATTTCTCAAATCATTTAAAAACAATATTAAGGTATTTAAATTGTTCAGGTCAGAATTTTCTCAAATCATTTACATATAAAATAATGAATTTAGAAGGTTGATAAAACACAAATATGTCAAATTTTCACAATCTTTTTTATTTATCAACCTTATCACTTGCTATAATCTCAATTTTTATAACGACGTCATGCAGACTAAAATAAACGATATTTCATTCATATAAATATGTGATGAGATAAATGGATAATATATTTTCAAACAATTCTGAAGTATAGATTATTATGGTAAAAACTTCCGTTTCTATCTCAGTTAATCTTCACCCTTAACAATTAAGATATTGGTGTTTCCATAAAATATCTCCTTTTCATGGCTTGGAATAAGAAATGTAAATAGGAAACCCTAATTTTCCATATGGTGTGAGGACATTGAATCTAAAATCCATTTAGGCATGGGTGACTGCTCATAAGTATATATATTTATTTTCATTTTTCTTTGCTTGGACCCTTAGATTTTTCTCGATTAAGGTGGCTCTTTACATCATTATTGTTGGCTATCATTTTTTGGGTTGTTTATACCTATCAAATGTTTGTGCCACGTGTAGAATTCAATGAATATTAATGGGTGTAATAGCTTAAGATTAAAATTGAGAAGTAAAATTTAATTTTGAAAAAATAATTATAATTATTCGATTATTAATTTTGGTATTAAGGAAAATTTTAATGGTTATTTATAATTAAATATCTGTAAATAAAAATGTTTGATTTTGAAAATGATTAATTTTATAAAAAATAGACATAAGTTAAATAGTCTTAATTTTATATAATTTTATAGTTTGAGATATAGATTCATTTTATAGATTATATTTGATCTTATTTCAAAACACAGATTCGTTAGAATTATTATATATATATGGGTCTGATTCACCAAAAATTATATAAGACATATATAAGTTAATCTAGAATCACCAAATATATATTTGTATATGTATAAATATATGTATGTGTGTGTGTGTGTGTGTGTGTGTGTGTGTGTATGCATATGTATATATGTATATGTATATGTATATATGTATATATTTAAAAAGTTGATAAAACATAAATATGTCAAATTTTCACAATATTTCGTATTCATCATCCTTACCACTTGTTATAATCTCCAATTGATCCTTCATTTTTTTATAACAACATCATATAAATTAAAATAAAAAAATTCCATTCACCTAAATATGTGATGAGATAAATGGATAATAAATTTTCAAACAATTCTGAAATGTGAATAATTATGATAAAAACTTTAATTTCTATCTCAATTAATCTTCACCCTTAACAAATAAGATTTTGGTGTTTCCATGAAAAGAATTTCATGGCTTGGAATAAAAGAGGTAAATAAAGAACCTTAATTTTTTTATATGGTGTAAGGATATTGAATCTAAAATCCATTTAAACATGGGTGAATGTTTGTTTATTTATATATATATATATATATATATATATATATATATATATATTTTTTACATGGTCCTTAGATTTTCCTTCATTAAGGTGGTTATTTACATCATTATTGTTGGCTATCATTTTTTTTTGTTGTTTATAATCTATAGGTTGAATTTTTCAAATAATAATTAATTTATTATATTCTCTTTAGATTTTTTCATAGAACTTATCAAAGATTGATGTCACATATGTAGTGCCAAGGAATATTAATGGGTATAATAGTTTAAGAATAAAATTGAGAAGGAAAACTTAATTTTGTAAAGATAATTATAATTATTTGGTCATTAGTGTTGGTAATTAGGGAAAATTTTAGTAGTTATTTATAGTCAAATGGTTATAAATAAGTTTTTCAATTTTGAAAATGATTAATTCTAAAAAAATATATATAGGTCAAATAATTTTAATTTTATATAATTTCATAGTTTGGGATATAGATTTACTTTATAGATTATTTTTTATTTTATTTTGGGATATAGATTCACCAGAGTTAATATACATGTATGGGTCTGATTCACTAAAAATTATATGAAATATGTATAGGTTAGTCTAGAATCATCAAGTATGTATGTACATATGTAAATAAAGACCACTTAAAACATAATAAATTTAAGGTAATAATTATATTTATTATATGAAAATATTTTGAATATTCTTCAGTATTACATGTTCTTCTTTCTATATAGTTTTAATAAATAAAAAACTTAATAATAAGTAATTTTCAAACATAATGTTTATTTTATTTCTAAATTGAATGTGATGTAGGTGGAATTAAAGGTATGGGATTGAAGTTTAGATCTTGCCTTATTTTTTGTGAATTGGCACCGATATATTAAGGAGCCCAAGGCAAAATTTAATGTTGGTCCAACACATTACCTATGGGAATAATGAAAGTTACTCAAATACATATGTGCTAGTTTCTCAAATTTTTCTTGTCATTTATGCAATATTTTGGTGGAAGCAAAGCTCTAGTAGTTAGAAGATTGGGACAAGAGATTAGAAATGAATCTAGTTTCCTTATTATTGTAACTACAAAGTATGGATTTGTGTTTCTTTTGTTCTAAAGACTGAGATTAGTTGTTTGTATACCCAATAATCTATCTTAAAATGAATAAACATAATGATAAGTTACTTCAAAAATATTTCTTTAAATATATTTGTTGATGATTTCTCAATTTTTTCAGTCATTGATGCAAGCTACTAGTGGAAGTGAAGCTCTAGTATTATAAAAATTGGGATGAGAAGGTGGAAATGAAGGTGCAAAAAAATTCTAATTTGGTTTTCTTGTGATTAAAGTTGTAAGGTATGAATTTGTGTTTCTTTATTTTGAAGACTAAAAGAAGTTATTTGCATGCACATTCATTTATCTTGAAATGAATAAATATAATGATAAGTAATAATATACCAATTAGAATGAAAAAAACTTTGGGAGAATGACGGGCTGCAGCATGTGCAGGTCGCGGCCGAGCTAGGGCAGCCATGCCCTAGCATGTTCAAAGCAGTGGGTTGGTGTGCGTAGGTGTACTTTGGGGGAGCGAGGGAGTAGCGAAGGGCTGAGGCATCTGGTAGAGGTGTCACAGGGTCACACTTGACCAAGGAGGGCGTGATCATGGCTCAACAGGAGCCTTTAAAAACCGCACTTGGCAAAAGTTTTAGTGCAGCTGTGGGCATGAACAGGTAGGAGCAGCAAGGTAAAATAGTATGTCAGGAGTTTTCTTCCTAGAATCTAGGAGCAATGGAATGAAGATTTCCTGAGGGATCCAGGATTATGAAGATTAATGGTTGCCTAGAGAAATTCAAGGAACGACCTAAACTGGTAATTCTTTTCGATATGATTTTGGAGGATGTGGAATATTATTCCAAGCATTCTTTATATTGCAAGTTTTTGGGTCTAAAAGTTTCCCTTCAATTTTTGGAGGGTTGGGCCAGGAGAGTGTGGGAGCTAGAGGGAGAAATGGAGGTCACGTTATTGGAAAATAACTACTTCATGGTCACATTTGTATGCCTGGTTGACCGCAATAGGGTTTTTGAGGGAGGGCCATACTTTTACAATCAGGTCAGACTTTTTGTTAAACCTTGGCATGTTGGGTTTATTCCTTCTGAGGAATTACCAACTCAGGTTTTGGTATGGGTTAGGCTCCCTAGACTTCCTATTGAATGATGTCGTGAGGATGTTCTCTTGATGTTAGCTTCGATGCTTGGTAGGCCAATGGGGTCTTCAACTTAGACTTTAGGTAAGAAAGTCATGACTTTTGCCTGAATTTGTGTGGAAATTGATTTGAGCAAACCATTGCCTGATGCATTGGAGATGAGTATGGGTTCATACTCCTGGGTGTAACAATTGGACTATGAGACCCTTCCCTTTAGGTGTCGCATTTGCCATGAGTATGGACACCTAGTGCACAGATATCTGAAGGCTAAGCCAATGGAGCAACATCCCCAACTGCCACCTAGCAGCATTCCCAGTGTTGATAAAGGGAAGAAATTAGGGGTTGGGGAGAGCAGGGATGCTGAAGGTTTTATACAGGTGAAAGCTCAAAGCCGTAATAAGGGCCAGAAGAGGACCCTTAGGGAGAGGTAGGATGATGACTCTTTCAACAGGTTTGAAATCTTGGATGGATTGGGCCAGCAAGAAGTAATTCTGGGATTAATGAGTGTGGAGCAGTTTGTGGGAGGTTCAATACCAGAGATTAATTCAGCCAATCTTTTAGTGGTTCTTCAGGAAGAGTTGACCTTACCCATGGCTGTTAAGGGGTAGACAGAGGAATTGGGGGGAGGTGACAGATAGGGACCTAGAACAAAATAGAGAGGACCTGTACCCTTTGACAAGGGTTGTGGGGATAGAAGTAGATAAGAAATGAAAATCTTCTCATCACCTGGGGATTATCTAAAGGGAGGGAAAGAAGGGGATGTCAGAAAAAAGTGCTAAACTGGGGTGCAAGAAGGACACAAACAAACTCAAGATGATTGGGGAGACCTTGGTGGAGTCTGGTGTGGTTAAGACCTTAGACTCGCACTTCTTAACTCCTCTGAAATGATCATTATCTCATGGAATGTAAGGGGACTGAACAACGGTCCCAGACAAAAGGCTGTTAGGGAATTAGTTAGATGTCAAGTACCTGATATTCTCTTTCTTCAAGAAACAAAAGTTTTTGTGGATGATATGAGGAATATTGCACCTAAGTTATGGAGGTATGGTTCATGGCAGTGCATTGGAGCTCATGGATCTTTGGGGGGCGTGGCTTGTTTCTGGAATCTGTGCAAGATCCAACATGTGTCCTAGATTTCCTTTAAATCCTCTTTATCTATGGTGGCTTCATGTATTGAGTCAGGCGAATCAGTCCTTTTTTTCAATGTTTATGCTCCTACAAATTTCCAAGGTAAACTTTTTGTTTGGAAAAACATCCACTTTCTTCGTCAATTATTTCCCTATTTGTCTTGGATTGTGGCGGGAGACTTTAATGCTATTCTTGATTGAATGAAAAAGAGAGGAGGTAATGCACGGATGGAACCTTCTTCTCTCCTACTCCAAGATAATATTAAGGCACTCAATTTAGTGGATATCAAGCTAGTTAATGGATGTTTTACCTAGAACAATCGAAGAGTGGGGGACAGGTGCATTGTGGAGCGTATAGATAGATTCATGACCTCCTATTACAGGGTGGAGGTTTCATGGTCTTCCTGCCTTGAGATTCTTGATTGGAGGGGCTCGGACCACTGGCCAATAAAATTGGTCATTTCTTCTACCTGTGAGCCTCTGAAGGCACCTTTCAAGTTTTAGCTTATGTGGTTCAGGGACCCGAACCTATTTGGATGAGTGGCAGATTGGTGGAGGAGGGGTAGGACTGTTGTAGGAAAAACAATTTATACTTTTGTTAAGCTTCTCCAATTCATCAAGTACCAGCTCAAAAAGTGGAACCGACAAAGTTTTGGGAACATTTTCCAAAAGAAAAATGAGGTGCAGATGGAGCTGAATGTCATTACCAAAACCATTTAGGATGAGGGAATGATGGAGGTTTTGCTGAGGGAGGAAGCTAGGGCTTTAAAATCTTTGGAGGAATGGGAACTAAGGGATGAAATATTTTGGAAACAAAAGGTCCAGATTGAATGGCTTAGAGAAGGGGATAAGAACACAACCTTCTTCTTCAATTTAGTTTGGGCTAGACAGCATGGCATGGGGATTACTTCTTTGGTGTTGGATAGTGGGGAGATTTTTTCTTCTATGCAGGGTATCATTAATGAGGTAGTGTAATATTTTGCTTCATTATTCAAGGAGGAAGCGCAGGGGGACTGAGCTGAAGAGGACTAGATCCTGTCTTATATTCCATCTTTGGTGACTATGCATATGAATGAGCATTTGATGAGAGATATATCCTTGGAGGAGTTAAGGAGGATAGTCTTTATGATGTAGAAAGGAAAGGTGCCTGGTCTAGATGGCTTCTCGATTGAGTACTTCTAGGAATTTTGGGAAATTATTAAATTTGACCTCCTGGTTGTTGTTCAAGAATCTTAGAGAAACAAGCAAATGCTTCAGGCTTTGAACTCCACCTTCCTGGCTCTCATTCCTAAGGGTGCAAGGGTTGATAGGTTGAGTCTTTTTAGGCCCATTTCTCTCTGCAATGTCACTTATAAAATTATTTCTAAGCTGATCACTGAGAGGTTAAAAAAGTGGCTACCTGCACTTATCTCAGAGGAGCAAGGTGGCTTTGTAAAGGGCCAACAGATTTTGGATGAGGTGGTGATGGCTACTGAGACTATACATTCCATGACCCAGTCCAATGAGAAGGCGATGTTTATCAAGCTAGATATGTCAAAGGCCTATGATAGAGTTTGGTGGTGCTTCCTCCAGAAGGTCTTGGGTGCCTTTGGTTTTGCAGAGGATTGATTCATTGGGTTTTGAGTTGTGTGAACTCAACCTCCTTTTCAGTTCTGATTAATGGTGAGCACTCTAATCTCTTTGGGGCTTCTCATGGATTGAGGCAAGGTGGCCCTCTTTCTCCTTACTTGTTTCTTCTATTGGCAGAAGGCTTGGGTCGATTGATCAAAATAAATGTGGGTGATGGTGCTATTCAAGGTTGGCAGTGGGGAGAGGAAATCCCTGTACAATCCCATCTCCAGTTTGTGGATGATATGGCTTTGATGGGCAAGGTTACTATTAGGTAAGCGTCTAACATACGCAAGAGCCTAGATGTTTACCTTACTACCTCTAGATAGGTAATTAATGAGGTTAAATCATCTATTTTTTTTTTAACACTCCTCTAGCCATACAGCGAAGAGTGGCTCTTATCCTTAGGTTCCAAATGAGGAGTCTCCCACTACTTTATCTCAGGATTCCTATCTCTATTGGCCGGCTGGCTAAGGAGTCATGGCGGGCGATCTTAGACAAATTCTAGGACAAGGTGAATCATTGGACCCATCATTGGTTATCCTTTGTGGGTCAAGTTCAATTGATTCAATCAGTGGTGCAGGCTCTTCCTATCTACAGGTGTATGATCCAGGTGGCACCGATGAGCTTTGTTAATGACTTAGACTCCTTAACAAGACAATTTTTATGGGCTAGAAATTTATCTTCGACCAAGTGGAGCCTTATTAAGTGGGAGATAGTTTGCAGCCCAAAGAGGTTTGGCAGGCTAGGATTATGATAGTCTGTGTTATCTGGTACTGCTTTGGCTACCAAACTATACTGGCATTGGTGCATGGAGCAAGATCAGCTATGGACTAGAGTGTTGTCCCACAAGTATTTTTTTGGGATTCCCAGGAGGGATATTCCATGGTATGATTTAGTTGGTAAAGGCTCGACAATTTAGGCAACTCTCAAGAAAAGAGCCATGCTAATTAAGAGGGGTCTTTTTTAGATATGCAAGAGTGGGGTGGAGGTCCAGTTTTGGCATGACTCGTGGGACGGTTTCCCTCCTATAATTATCCAATATCCTCAGTTGAGTACTCTGGCCCAGAGGTTTTGTGAAGTTGGCTGGAAAAGGGTGTGCAACTTTAAATCCCTTTCCTTTCAGGGGTAGGTGGCGGTTTCCAAATGGAAGTCCCCAGAATAGTGGCCAATTCTTGGTTTGGAGGCAGAGTGCACGGACTTGTAGAATATTTTGTCCTGACGTAGTTGTAATGTACTTATAGACAGCAATGTGTTAACCTGGTCCTCAAACCCCAAGGGGAAGTATACGGTGTCATATGGCTATCAAGAGTTGATTTCCCAACAATATGAGGATAGAGGGGAAGTTCAGTGGTGGAAGAAAGTTTGGAATGGTTTCTCGTGGCAGAAGTGTAACTATTTTACATGGACTTTAGTGTGGAATAGATGTTTGACATGGGACAATATTTGGAAGCAGGGATTTGCTGGTCCTTCAAGGTGTGTGCTCTACAATAGAGAGGAGGAAGACTTCTCTCACATTTTCTTTTGTTGTCCCTTCACTCTTCAACTATGGCACTTTTGGTGGGATGCATGGCAGTGCTAATGCATCCATGTTGTCTCTTTGGTAGATTTTTGGTCTATAGTGGGCCGTCCCCCTTCTTCAAATTCTTTCTTGCAAGATGTGTGGTATGCTGGCCCTATTTTTCTTCTCTGGCAAGTTTGGCTAGAAAGAAACCAGAGGATTTATAAGGGGGAAAAATTGGTGACTCAGTAGGTCTGGAGCAGAATTAAGGGAATGATCTAGGAATTTATTGAAGTGAAGAGTGAGGTTATGCTGCCATTAAAGAAAGGAGACACTGAGGTGCTGGAATGATTTGGCATAAGAGAGTTATCTCTGATCTCGACTTGTGTCAGACATGGTATACAGGGGCAGAAAAAATTTCAACAGTTGGGGAAGTGGATGCCTCCACCTACTGGGCTTTTGAAAATTAATACGGATGGGTCGTCCAGGGGCAACCCAGGGGCAATTGGGATTGGTGGGATTGCTAGGGATTTTTTGGGATCTATGGTTTTTATTTTCTCAGCATATCAGGGAGTGCAGACGGTTAATAAGATGGAAGGTTTGGCTATCCTATATGCTTTGAGGAGAGCTTATGCTTTTGGTTGGAGGAGGGTGATCTACGAAGCTGATGCTCAAGTTCTGATTAACTTGATCCTAGAATGGAAAAATTTTGATGTGAGCTGGCAGTTGGCCACAATAGTGTAGTAGATTTTACAAGTGAGTTCTTGCATGGAGTCGGTATCCTATGCCCATATTCCATGGGAGTGGAATAGGGCGGCTGATTGTTTGGTGAAATGGGCGTCATAAGAGGTAGAACGCCGTAAGGTGGATGAATGGGAGCAGCTGCCTGGTGATTTATGTCAGGAATTGGAACCCATTCTTATTGGAGATATTGGTGGAGTTGAGGTTTGAGGCTTTTTTTTTTTGGTTTGCTTGTCTTGTGGGTTGTTTGGATGCTTTTTTAATCTGATGTTTTAAGTTTAATAAAGTTTTTACCCCTTTTTTTTTAAAAAAAAAATATACCAATTAGAATGATAAGGAATATATCTTAGTGTTGTTTTGCAATACAACACTCAATGATCAGAGAGCAAGCAATCAACTAAAAATTAAATTCTAACTAAGTGTTCATCTATATACACCCTAAATTAGTCAAGTAACCACACATATCATGTCTTTTCATAGTCCTTTCATAAGAAACTTTGACTAGAGAATATGAGTCTTATTTGCATCTAGCCATGTCTCTTTGTCTGACTTACTTACCTTGGTCTTGTTTCATATCCTAGACACCTCTTTGATCATTTCTAGTCATTATTAACCTTCTAAACTTAACCCTTACTGGCCCAAGTCACTCTTTCCAAGCTTATTCCATCCCCCTAGGTCCTAGACCCTCTGAATAATAGTGTCCAAATAGGACTACATCACTAAAACCCAAGGTGTCTAGTTTTCAACATTGTTGTCTAAGTACAAATTTGATTTCAATGGTCAGCTTCTCCCACAAGATGATTCTTATCCCTTTTCTTTACTTCATTCCTAAGTTTTTCAATGTTGGCCAAATGTGAATAAAACTCCCAAATTCAAAATAATGAGTCTCTTATATAAGTGACTACACAAGGTATTTTATATCTAACACTTATTACTTTAGCACATTAGACATAATAAAAATCAATCAATAGTATAGCTTAACATTTTGAATCACACATAGACATGCACGCTTGATCAAGGAGAGGCCTAGGTGAATTCATTCTTGCATCTATCATGCACATTTATTATGCATGTTTCTTAAGGGACAACTAAATCAAATCTGAGACCCTAGCTTAAGAGTTAATGTAGGTAATAATCAGAACAATAGGAGTTCTTGATTGTACGATCATTCTTCCCATAACCTAGTTTTTCCCCTTTTTACTTTTGATTTATTCATTTTTTGAATGTGTGTAGATGCATACAGGTATTGAATACTAAAATAGACCTATAGTGAGCTCTATTCATTTTCAACTCTCAAAATTTGGTACGCAGACTCATATTCACCAGGTGAACAAAACCCAAAAAGACTAGATTCTTAGGACAATAGTGCTGAAAAGGACTATATTGCCAGACATCAGGGTGGCATGTTTTCAATGCTCCTATCCAATAAAAAAAATGAAAACTAGATTCAGATTCTTGGTAGTGTCTCAGTCCTGCTCCTCAATTTTCAGCCTTAGATTCCTCAATTTCAATATGAATCTAGATAATTTAATTTCTATTTCTCTTGTATAATTATCAATTAAAAACTATATTTTTCCCTGTCAAATTAGATTTTTTAGATCATTTTATACCCTTATTATTTAGGATCTAAACACTAGATTCCCAAAAATAATAAAACATCATCCTAAGTGTTATTAAATTATTTATAAAGTATTGATTTAAGTGTGATAGGAAAGTTGGTTGAAGATAGGGAACTAGAAAACAATCTATGGAAGGTTTAAGGATGTTTGGACTAAAAGAGATTTGTGTTAGCAATGGTATTGGCTTGGTATTGGGACCTACCCCCTCACTTCACAATATTAAAGTGATAAGAGTGTTAAATGCTTTGTCAATATATACCATTGACCACATATTTATACTTGGCCAAAAAACTGAGTGGCTTCCTCCTTGATGATTAAATCTAAGTAGGTAGGCCTTGGGAAGACAAGTATTAAATGCATTTTGAATATTATGTGATTTGGTAGTTTGTGTAAAATAAAAATAGTGTAACTAAATTTTAATTTGAAAAAATACTTATTTAGACTATGTGAGTTACTCTAAGCATGCAAACAACTAAAAAATAAGTGTGAATTAACTACTAGCAAATAATTGTTAATTACTTGATGAAAAATAGTACAGAGTCAGTTCAAGAAATAATGTATGTAAATAGTATAGAACTAATTTGATTGGGTTGTTACTATTCTATAGAAGCAAGGTCTTAAAGAATAGGGTTGAATGGGTTGATTTTATCTCTCAAACAGAAGACAAACTACATAACTAAGTCAACCAAGTCAACTTAGTTGGCTTTAGGGTTGCAGTTTTAAACTCTACTAACTTTTTGCAAAATAGAACTAAAGAAAGTACTAAAATAATAGAGAAAGGAAAGAGGGGAACCTTGGTGAGATTGAATATTGTTATAATTGAAAATTTAATGATGAAGTGCCTTAAATTATACTTTCAAATTATGCAAACTAAGTTGACTAGTTTGACCCAGTTATGCAAAACCCTATGTGTTGAAGAAGAATAGGATGACTAAGTCGACCTCTTTAACCTAGTTTGTTGATATGAATGATGGCAGAGAGAATAAGATGATAAAGTCAGCTTGTTTGACCTTGTATTCTTATTTTTAACTAAAAAGGAATACTATGTCAACCTTTTTTATCTAATACCTTGTATATGATGGAGACCTACATAGAGAAAACATAGTGATTTTGATGTGACTGTGTGTTAAACCTGCACACAAAATATTAGAACTATACTGATTAGTTCAATAAAGTACTATAAATTTATAAAAATATAATAAGATGGTAAAAATGAAAGCATGAAAGAAAACCTACAAGGGTTAGATTCATGTCAGGGTCACCAAAATGTATGCAATATGAAATGCAATAGATCTATAAATCAATCAAAGCTCAAAGAAGATAAATCATACTTACACTTACGATTTTGTATACATTAGATATTCAGGGTCATGACCAAGATGGATCAATTATACCTAGCCAAGGGATCTCTTACCATAATAATATCATTAGGGAGTGTTCCAAAGCCTCTAGTTAAGCAAAACTATACAATAACCCTAACTAGGTCTTATGTTTTCATATTCACTAAACTAATAACAAGTAAATAAAAATATAATCTAGTACTCACCAAATCTTGTGGCATAAAGTGGAGGTAATAAACATTAAAATTAAACATGTATAGAAGACATATACTCATGTCAATGTATACGGAATCCTAATGCATGAAAGAGAAGTACAAATGCATATCTATCTACTCTTACAAAAGAGGAATAAAGTTAGGAATACTTACCTTTGAAGATGAATCTATCGAGATTAAATCTCTCCCTTGGCCAAGGTTTTTTACAAGAGGTTATTTTGGTATGTAAGGATGATAAAAATAAATCATCTTTAGGCTACACAACCTATCAATGCATCCAAAAGACTTCTCCACAAGACAATATCTATATCTCAAACCCTAATCTTGTTCCTCAAGTAGAATGGTGGATAAGCAGATGCATAATAAATCTTACTTATTCTTATTTTCTCCTAAAAATGGTGAAATAGATGTGTTTATATAGACAAATATAACTTTAATCCTTTCCAAAATTTTAGGCTAACAAAGTCAACCCGATCGACCTAGTATCATTATTGACAAAAACAAATTAGCTCATAGACTAGGTTGGCTAAGGATCGACCTAGATGCTAATATTTTTTATCGATAAGAGTACAAGGTTAATTGGGCTGATAGTGTAATGTAAACCATCAAATAGGTTTTAAGGTTAGGGAAGGGATAATGAAGGTGGTAAATGACTAGAGGAGGGTGCATAATAGGAGGCAAATATTAAGAAAATGGTTTTGAGAGATGGGTGTATAGATATAAAATGGTAATAAGGGATATAAATATTGCAAAGTAATAATGGTATACCCACCCCTTTCTCAATGCACCCCTTAAGATGTGCACTTGGAGAGATTGAGACTCAACAAGTTCTTGTAAGATAAAGAGCATCAGTAATTGATAGAGTTTGAAAATTTTGTGTAGATAGGTCAACCCATGAAAAAGAACCTTCTTATATTATAGTATTTTCTAAGAGGAATCTAGTAGGTGGATAAGAGCAGGGTGCAATGAATTTGATTTGTTATTATTGAAATGAAAGATAGGAATTTGTGTGTATTGCATAATGGTCAAGTCTAGAATCAACACTTTGCAATAATAAAATGTAGATCTAAAAACATGCATCAAGTGAATCAGAAAGGAGATATCATAGTTTGATAGTTTGAATGTCATACAAGTTAAAAATGTAGAATTGACATTGAAATATTAGATGTGGCACTTTATAGTAGTTTGTAGTAATTTGAGACTAGACTAAAGGAGGATGAAAATGTTGATACTCTTCTTGAAGTGGTGCTAGGCCTCGCATCCATAGAATATATTGAATCTAGCTATGAAATACCTTTTGTGTGTAGATATTAATGAAGAGTAAGGATCTATAGTAAATCCCTAGACATCCTATATAGAAAGATGATAATAGATATGATGACTCATAGTTATTAAATGAATCCTTCATGTAGGATTGTGTATAGTTATAATTACCATATGGATGAAGATTTAGCCTATCATGATGCACCTAATCTTAATATAGGTAAAAACATTCATAATTTAATATGGATAAATTCATTCATACACAGGACCATCTATAAGATGTTTTGAATTAACAATAATGAATATTTCAACAGTAGCATTACTAAAAAGATAAGTTGGGCACGTCTAAATTTGGTATGCAGTAGTTATGACATGTTATTTGAAATGTTACAAGTAGAAATTTTATATTTAGATAATTATGCATTTATTTGGCTAGCATAGAAATTGAACATAGTCATAGAATATTCACCACAAGGTCGTATGTTCTCGAAGGAAGTAAAGTTAATGGGGAAGGTTTAGGGATTTGTTTAGTGATGAATCCTATTTAATTCATGAATATTCCATTTTTGAAGTTGGCCTTTTGTGATTTTATGGGGTATTAGATAATGCAAGATCACTTTTAGGGTAGAATTTAAATTTAAGGGTCGACTTGCTTACTTTTTATAATAAATTTCCCCTTATAAATGTATATCATCGGGTCTAGGAAAGTCAATCTAGGAACATTCACCACTATATATATGGTATTCACCTCTCTACATTATTTTTTTAAATTTTATTGTTAGGCCTCTGCAACCAGCAGTTAGGCGACAGTAACCAAGTGACAGATGATAACTAGAAGGTGATGGATGATATCAAGAAAGTGTCAGATGATTGTAGAAAATTATTAGGTGACTATGTGGATTAGTCATAAAATTGTGTGAAGTAATTGGAAAACTACAAATATCAGTTGGGTGACTATGTGGAATAGTCAAGTGACTATAACCAGCAGTTAGGCATCTATGTGTAGTAGTCGAGCAACTATCATTTGTATGTAGTGTTGATTCAATGGCATCGAGTAAATTTAAAAAATAAAACAACCTATTATCTTATTTCAACAAGAGGACAAACATAGGTATAACTATTAATTTATAAATTGTTATTATTTATTCATTACTATTAGGGTTCAATAATAATTAATGTCTAAAACCATTTTGCATGCATAATCTAATGATATTATAATCAAATATATGCCTCCATTGGAATATGTACATGGGTATGAAATACTAGACTAAAGTACTAAATATTATTTGATTTACTATTCTATTATTTATTTCCACTTTTGTTATAATCTTTATTAATAATTAGACTACAACCATTTTGCTTGCAAAACCCAATGATAATGGTTTTGAAGATATTCCTCTATTGAAATGTGTACCTAGGTATTTCATACTAGACAATGTTACTAAATATTATTTGATTTACTGTTTTGTTATTTATTTTCACTTTTATTATAACATTTATTAATAATTAATCTACAACCTTTTTACATGTAGAACCCAATTATAATAGCTTTGAAAATATGCCTCCACTAGAAGACATCCTTGGATATCAAATTATAAATAGAGGTACTAAATATTATATGATTTACTGTATTGTTAGTTCTTTACACTTTTGTATTAAGGACTAATTTTTAATAATATTTTCAAGATCTATACCCATTTTTCAAGTAGAACCTATTGGTAACCCTTTTGAAGATATGCTTCCATTGGAAGACACCCCCAAGTATGAAATACCCTAAAAAAATTTAAGGAAAAGAACAGTAGATGACATAATCATGGATGTTGATAATGAGTAACCAATACCATCAAATTCGATTTATAATTAGCCAATATAGTCTTCAGTTGAAAAAAGTAGTAAATTTTTTGTACAACAGAAGAGAAGTACATGGACAATTGGAAGGTCGTTTATGTTTAACTAAGAAGCTAAATACCCATTCATTTAACTTGCACAACATGAAAATGGTATTGAAACACCAATAAAATGCAAATGTATAATATATAGTTGGAATCTTGGAAAGGAACACAAAAAGTAACTCAAATTGGACACAATTGAAAATTATTGTGGCAAAATATATGAGTCGATAAAATATGAAGATGGGCAAATCAAAAAAATAATGAGATAGAAAAATAAAAAAGAATGCATTCATCCATGTTACATAAAAGAGTATGAAAATAATCAAAAGCATTAATAACACCTCATTTAGAAATGAGGAACAATGACAGATCAATTTGGAAAATTTGTTTAGGTAAATGTACATGCTAAAAATATACAGTTTTCCACTTTATATCACATTCTAAAAAGAGGTAAACCAATATCTGATTTTTTAGATTACAAGATTTTATTTCAACATATTTGATTGCATAACATTTGATAATCACATTGGTCAGATAGCAGTGCTTGGGAGATGGACAAATGTCTTGTGATGATTGAAAAGGAGGATTTGGAGGGAAAAATAAAAGTAGAACCATTTATCTCACTGTCCATTGATGAGGTAATGGTAGTTGAAAACACATCATGGATTTCCATGCATGTTTATATATTTGAGAACCATTCAAAGAAACCTCACCTATTATCTATAAGTAAAATGAAAGAAAATTGTAATGTTGAGAACCTTTCCAAATTGGTTCTTTCTAATTTGGTATTTATTATTAGGATGAAATATTATGATATAAGTACCAAGTTAGTATGTGTTTGTGTGGATAGGGCATCAGTAATACAGGGGACCAAAATTGGTCTGTGTGTTCACCTAAAAATAACAATTGCCCCATATATGACTCCAATCCACTACATAACACATAGAATGAATCTTTATTACAAAATTGGTTAGCACATTTCAAAATATAATAAAAGTGGAGGAGCTTATTCATTACTTACATGTGTACATGTCAAGCAGTCCAAAAAGGTTTTTAGAGTTTTAAATTTTTTTTATTAGAGTGACTAATGGTAAAAATCTATTAAAATATGTTGATATAAGATGGATTTCCATGTATGAGCCTGAATTTAGAATATTTGAAGAATATCAATCATTGATAGGTTTTATGTTAAAATATAGGATGGATGTTGATAAGAAAAAATATATATTGTACCATTTGACAAATTTTGAAACCCTGTTAACATTGTGTGGTATTTTGCTTATGTTGAAATAAATGTATTATTTGATGAAACATGTGCAATAGAGATCCATTAATAGTGTTGACTTCATATGAGTGAGGAAACATGTATGTTAATCTCTTGATATATTATACTACTCGAATGAAAGTTGTAAGGGACCAATATTGATAGTTGGAAAATTTTAATAGAAATTAATGACCCTAAAAACTATTTAAAATTCAATATTAATGATCATCTTTGTATTTTTGTTAATGGAGAGGAGATAACACTACATGCTTTCCAAAGACTATCTCATGTGGCTAGAGCATAAATTAAATAAGTACCTATATCATAGGTTCTATATGATAATGTCATAGATGAGATACAAATGAAATTGAGTAACATTTCAAAAATCTTATCTGTTGAAATTTGAGATCGATTTCAAATGGATGAGTTGCTTGAAGCCATGGGAGTGGTGAATCCTATATTTTGGAATAATCTAGAAGGTAAATAAATAACAAGTATTTTATTTATCAAATGCATGGGTACTCTCATTAATAATTTCATTAAGTTTGTAGAAATTAATGTTGTTGAAATTAAGGGTATTTTTCAAAAATATTTCTTGTAAAAATAGTCAATGAATATTGGAATCATAAGGGTTGAATAATATCTAACTTTAGATGAACTAAAAGAAACATGTGCTATTACAAGGCTAAGGAAGAAACTATATCCTAGAAATGTTCTAAGATAAATAATTAGCAAATTTTTTTGGTTATATGAATTGTGTCAAAATAATTTTGGGGTCGGTGGAAGATAAAAGGGTATTTAGTGCACTATCTTTTATCAAATCCAAACTTTGGAAAATATTGGATAAAAATCTTGGTACATGTTTGAGGTTGTATGTCACTAATACAACAACCAAAGAAGATATTGAAAAATCCACTAAGATAGTACATACAAATGTCAAAGATGAAATACTTGTTATAAATGGGTTGTTCTAGCTACTTGAGTTTTAATTCATATGTATTTAAAATATACTTGAATTAAATTTATTCATGATATATTTCCATTTTTTACTGAACAAAATTTTCTCTTTTTAATTCATAAATCAATTACATAGCAAGTAGTCTTATATTGAACAATACTATATGCTCAATTATGTTGTTTATGAATGGCTTAATTGATTTCTTTTCCAATAGTATGTATCATGCATAGTGTACCTAAATTAATTTTAAAAAATACATTACTTTTCAAGATAATATCTAACACATCATCAACAACAAGCCATCTAACAAGTAAGAATCCAATGCATCTTCTAAAAATTATATTTTAGGTTGTGATGTTATACGTATTTATTATGTATACATACATCTATGCCATGTATTTAGATAGTTTTAGTATGTAGTTGGATGACTATAGGTATAGTTAGACAACTTCAAGTTGTTATCGGATGACTTCAAGATGTAGTCAGATAATTGTAGGATGTAATCAGAGAGTTAAAGGATGCACTCAGATGACTGTGCCATGAATTCGAATGACTATAGGACACAGTTAGATGATTGCATAATGTAATTAGAATACTACATAATGTCATTATATAACTTTAGAATGTCATTATATGGCTACATAATTCATTAAAATGAGTGTATTATACATTTAGACAATTTTATTGTGCATAGTACAGTCAGATGCTTCCTAGCATTTCATTCTCCATGTGCCACCTCATAATTCACATGAGTTATTATATGCCTCTAACCTGATTCTCCACCATTATGAAACCAATTTTCCTACTAACCTCAAAGTTTTTTTAATATAGGCCACTAAATTTTCTGTAGGAAGGTAATTTTTATACTATCCACCAAAGGTCTTCTATTAAAGTATTACTTATTTATTTCCTCCTTGCTAACCCATTGGTGGTTTATTTTTAGAATAGTTTTATGTCAAGAATTTATAGTTTTTTAATAGTAGAAATACATTTTGGGGTTGTAATAGATAGTTAGTGTAGAGGTTGTGGAAGATGAGGAAGTGAGGGGAGCTCAAAGAGAGGCTACTCATTGTAGGTAGATAGTTGTCTCAAATGCATTTTTAATGGCACAATTTTGTAAAAACTTCAATTTTTAGGGCCTTTATGTGTCTTGGGGTGAGACACCTATTTTAATTTGGGTGAGTTTTAGCAAAGGAAATGGAATTGTATTAATTGACACTATTTGTAAATATAAAATAAACATATGTGTCAAGAAGGATAATTTAAAGAGTCATGTAAGAGGAAGAGACAAGTGAGAAAGTGGAAGAGCCATTATAGCCAAGTGTATGAAGAGAAGAAGGAAGGCCTTTGGTTTAGCTTGAGATGGGGTAAATTGATCTCTTCTAACTCTTTTATGGCCTCTAGTGAGTCAAGTATGTTAACTAATTGTGAACCTTCTAAAGATGAGTATTCTAAAATAGTACCTCTTCGTGCAACTACCTTTTTCATTTAATTTGGAGGGGGAATAAAGGCCTTCTTTTGCCTCTTCATAGTTTGGACCTAAGGATATTGATTTTTTTTTTTGTGCTTGTTGTGCTCTAGTCTACAGTATTATTTCTCCAAAATATACCATCCTATCTTTTATTGTTGGAGATGGTCTGGTTGAAGGATGGGTGTGTATTCTACATAGTAAATGTGGTTGTGGACTTTTTTGTGTTGGTAGGTTTATTTATTATGTAGCAGAGGATCCTGTAGCTAGATCTACTTAGAAAATTTTAGCTTGAAACTATTTTTAGTTTTCTTCTTGTCCTACTTATCAATAATAATAGGAGGATGGTGGGTGATGTCAACCTAAATATCTTATCTTACCTGATTATACACATAGTAGGTGCACACTACCTTCCATAAAAAGAATTTTTTTCCTCTTATTACTCATAAACATCATTTTTGATGTTTGCGAGCATGTTATTTATAAATTTGTGTTCCCCTACTCCTATATTTACTAAGTCATACTCAACCACTATCTTTAGAACATGTAAATTATCTAACTAAGACTCTTTATGTCATGTCCTCTTCTTTCGTTATGACAATGAATATAATTATGCATGTCTTCCTCCTCCATTTTTCACCCTATGATGGAGCCATTGTTGGTTTTTGTGGTTCCTATAGTTGAGCTTGGGCTTGGGCTTGGGTTTGGGCTTGTGGTTGTGAATCCATTATTTTTTTGCACATGGGAACATGGAATGCAGAGGTTGCACTAAGATCATTTATAAGAATTTTTTCCAAATAAATTCTACTTGCACATCCAACATTATGACAGAAAATGGTAGTGAATTTGTGGTCAATTTTGGAAGCTCGTACACTTTAATTTGAATGCCATTTTGTAACTTGGTGACTCATGCATGTTATCTAAGATATTGCATAACATCTTGAGGTACTTGGGGGTGTTAAATTATCATGACTTGGATTTCAATCCACCATGCATTGAATATCCCCAATTGCTCATAATATTTCCTTATTTTAATCCATGTAATATTGGAAAATACATCAATAGGCTAGAATTCCATGGTTTGGTTGATTGGTCTGTCGAAGGACTTCCATTATGTGAAACAGAGAATTAAGACTATAAATTGATACTAGAATGATTGTATTGTGACAACAAGAATATTTTTAATATTTGTTATTAGTTTAGGGGCCAAAAATGTAGTCTAATTAAATTCCTCATGGATTTGTATCATACAATACATAATGTCAACAACACCTTTGATTGCCTACTTTACCTATTTTTTTATTTTTTAAAATTGATTAGTGATGCATTCAACAAGAATGTGCACCAAAATATCTTCCACACTATCAATGGGGATTCTCACTCCTATCATTTTATTATATTTTTCTCTTTTATTAGAGTGGATAAGTGGATCTATGGTTTTGTAAGGTAGGAGGTATTTTTCATGAGATGGAAGCCCTATTACTCTTGCCATGGATATGGTGTCAATCAAAATTGAGACACCTTGAGAAATATGAATGGATCCTTCATTACACCTACTTAGCAAAGTAAGAATTACCTTGTCTAGTTACCCAAAAGTAGGTAGTTTAATCAATTGATTGGCATCCAAGCCTCGTAGTAGATGTTGAAGTGTTAGTGCTCATGCATGTACTACTTCTTGTGGTTTTGAGATGAACATATTGGAATCCATTGAATCAATGGAATAAAACAAATATGGGTCATGATAGCTAGTTTGTCTAAGTCCAAGGCCAATCCCCATTTCTTACTTTTGTGATCAGTGAGTGAAATCATCAATTAAGCCCTATCCATGGTTGTTTTTATGGAGAGATTTGAATACTTCAATTTATTTATCCAACTCTAATGAGAAATATATGCACAAATAATTGGTTTGAATATAGATCACAGAGTTCTCTAGTTAGTAGTAGTGTGTAATGGCTTCATGTTTTCCTTCACCTTTGTTATATAGTGTTTTCCACCCAAATCCATTTGGCTAACTTGTTTAAATGCATTGAACTAGTTGTGTATGAGTTTCCCTCCATCATTAATGTTAAATGGTTGTTAAATGATATGATGGTTAGTATTTTATGTCTTTATTCATATGATGGTAGGCATTTTATGTGACGTAGTGTCTTTTCATTTATCCCCTTTCCTTTATTGATCCTCATGTGCATATATCAGTTGATCAACTTCAAGACATATGTAATCTCCCAAGTGCATCATCATTAATAGCCTTAACTGACCATTATCCATCCTTTCACTATACCTCTCTTATCATCACCACCTTCTCCAACTTAATGGATGAGCCTCGTGTCCTCATCATTAGCTATCTTACTTTCAAGTTGAATCTGTATAGAGATCACACACCATTATTTTGACTGACCAATATATGTTTCAATGTGTTGTGACAAAAATATCACACCATAAAAATAAATAGAACTCTAAAAATTAAAAATTAAAAATAACATAAAATAAAAATCGTAATTGCATGGTGTTACTCAACACCCTCTCTCTTTTTTAGTGATGAATGATAGATATTAATGATGGTAAGGCTTAAGTCTGAAACCATTTACACACTTTGGTAGAATGGTTCCCTAAAATTCTTTTAAAATAATGGTTCCTTACTATGAAACTTCATGAATTACATAGGGTCTCTTCCCACTAATGTGCAGCTTGGGTATAAATGATTTAAATCTTTTATCATATAGTAATACCGTTTGCTCTCCTTAGATCATAAGTTGTGATCATGTTAGGATATCTGACTCAACTTTTTAATATCCTATGTCCAATGTGTTATATGCATGTTTTCCTCCATTTTAACTAAATCCATCAACTGTCCTTTAGTGAGTCTCAATCTCCTAGCCTCAACCATCATAGTGCATAGACTAGGAACAATGTATTCCATAGGCATAACTTACTCAATACCATAAACTAATTAAAAAGGAGTGAATCATAATGCCCATTTATAATTTTTCCTATATACCCAAATAATCGCATGAATACAATCCTCCCAATCATCCCTTTGAATAGTGCATATCTTTATCAACATCTTACCTAATACTTTGTTTGATGCCTCAACTTACCCATTTTATTTTGGATGATAGGTCGTGCTTTTATGGTGCATTATCATGAAATCTTTAGTAAGAGTCTTGATTATGTTGTTGAAGAAGTAAGTTCTTTTGTCATTAACCAATTTAATTGGGCATCTAAATCATGTAATGATGTTCTCATACAAAAATTTAGTGGCATCCTTTACACCACAACTTGGTTTTTCAGTAGCTTCTACCCATTTCATGAAAAATTATGTTGCATTAATGATATATCTCACATGAATGCATTCACATGGAGGATTTATGGGCCCTAAAAAATCAATACCCCATTGTTCAAATGGTTGCTCTGCTAGTATTGGAATTAATGGAATTTCATTATGGGGATTTAGTTTTTAAATTCTTTGTCAAACATCATAGTTTTTTTCCACCCTATGAGCATTTTGAAACAAACTTGGCCACCAAAGACTATTTTGTAATATATTTATCATAATAGCTTCTCCTATGTAATGACCTTTTGTAACCCATTGATGTGCTTACTAAAGAATATGTAATTACTAATTCTCTAATACTATTGTGTACATTACATCATCTTTCCCTATTTTATACAATAATCCATAGATGAGGATATAAGGAATTGTTTACCTTACCATTTTCTTCTTATCCCTTTCAACATAGTGTACAAGAAGATTTCCTTGTTCTAAGAAGTGTGAAATGTCTTCCATATTTTTAGGGATCATAGTGGCTCTAAATATATATGCATCTGGGGATTCATCCTGCATCTCTTCTAGTTCTTCTCCATTATGGGGCCTACTTAAATGATTAGGGTCCACATTCTCTTTTCCTAGCTTCACATTGATCCTGAATTGGAATTCTCAAAACAACATCAGCCACCTAGAGATCCTTCTCCCAATAGAGTCTTGTTAACTAGGTATCACAAAGTCTAATGATCTATAAAGAATTCAAATGGTGTGGCCAAAATATAATGTATAAACTTCTACAGATCAAACACCATTGTGAAGGCTTCTCTATATGTGATTTTATAATTTTAATCTACGACCAACAATTTCTTACTTACAAAGTGTATAGGGTGATCTATCCTACCATCACCCGGATGTGCTAAGATAGATCTTAGTACAATACCTAAATAATCCACATTTACATGGAATGGCTTCCTCAAATCTATAAAAATTAAGATAGGAATTATTACTAATCATTGTTTCAGTTCAATAAACATTGTTTGACATTTCAATGTCAATTCAAACTTTATATATTTGCACAGTAACTTTTCCATTAGCACAAAGATTGTTATGTACCCCTTTATAAACTTTTTGTAATATATATTGTGACCCAGAAAGGTTCACATCTATTTGGAACTATTTGGAGGTGGAAACACCACTATTATTGTAATTTTAGCCTATTCAACTTGGATTCCATCACTGCATACAAAGTGACCTAACATAACATTGAAAGGTGTGAAAAATAAACACTTATTCAAATTCAATGCAATGCATAGGGCTCAACAACATTCTATAATTAGATAAAAGTTAGACAAATTATATTAAAAAAAAAGATAAGGCATCCCAATAATCCAAATAGACCTCTAGAAAAACATGAATAAAATCTTCAAAAGTAGTTACCATAGCCTTAGAAAATACAACGAGGGCATTCTTAAAACCAAATGGAATTACCTTATATGTAAAAGAACCCCATTCCATTGCAAAAGTTATTCTAGCTTGGTCTTCCTCTACAATACAGATTTGATGATATTCACTTAATCCATTTATAAATGAATAGACCTCATAACCTACGACCGATTCATTAACCTCATCTATAAAAGGTATGGAAAATGAATCATTAATGTAGGCATAATATAGTTCATGATAGTCCCCACATACCTAAATCTCACCAGTATTATTTGGCTACACAACTGTGGGACTAACCTAATCTACCTTTTCTATTGGATATATGATCTTTGCTTCTTGCACGTGATCCATCTCAACCTTTAATTTCATCTTCATGTTAGGATTCAATCTATGTGGGCACTTTTTAATGGGTTTACCACACTCTTTAAAATCAATGTGCATCTCCCCCAACAATGGATCTACACCTTTAAATTTTGTGAATTTAGTTAAAAATACATCTTGATAATCTCTTAATATGTGGAATGCCTCTGAAATCTCATCTCGAGTCCAGTAGTCTCCTAAAGTCATAAGTTTGGGCACAAACTCTTTTCTAATATTTTCCTCAATCTTCTTAAATGATTCTCGATATACTTTATTAAATCCACTAGGTAGTGAATATTTTAGACTTCATTCTCTTTATTATTCCATAATGTTTATATTGTGTAGTCTTTTCTTCCTCCTTTTGATCTGTGCTTTGAAATTTTTATGGATCTACTTCTCACTCTAGTTTAAATAATCCTTCTAGATCAAGATGCCCATCACTATCACTAGATTATATTATCTCATCTATAATTATATTACAAGGTTTAAAAATAAACTATTCTTGTTTAATAGACTTATAGTTTTGAATCACTAGATTCAAATCTCTAGATACTTCTCGTTATGATGATGAGTCTTTCACAATTACCAAATTTTCTACCTAGTCATAACATATAAAAGTTTTCAATTTTTCCAATGCATTGTGCACTATTGAATTTTCATCTTTAAAAACAAAATTGTGGATAACGTCTTGTTGTATATGTGCCTAATGTTTAGTTTCCTAATTGTGCTCCTAATGTATACACCATGCAGTGGAAAGTGGTGATAGCATGTGGTTGAAAATATGCACCTAGTATCTTGGATCAACACCTTAAGTAGACCAAATATTCACATATCTATGAATATGTAGCTTGGGACATTGTCCTTATTGAAATAATGGCCACTCTATTCTAATGATGGGTGGTATCTAAAATCATGCTCGTATAAATACACATGATTTGTCCCATTATAACTCTTGGTTTATATGAACTTAGTTCCCTTCAAAGCATAATTAAGTGCATTAACATTTTGATCTATATCTAATACATGGTGATCCAGCCTAAAAATAAACTCAGTGAGATATTATATCATAAAATATTATGACATTTAGCATTCTATTACAAATACCATGCACATAGGTTGTACCTCATGATCTCCCCTAACCCAATTTAACATATGCATGTCTATGTCACCACTTATTGAATATGTTGCTTCCCAAAGTAATACAACTTTTATAATAGGTTATGTATAATCTAAATAGTTTAACTTGTATTATATAGTAAATCTACTTTAGACTTGGATATTACACTGATGCAGAGGTACATTCTTCAATTTGTAAATATCAAGATGGAGACTTTGTCAACACTAATTTATAGATTGACTACTCTATTATTTATGGTTGTATATGTTACTCAATGTGGTTTAAATAATGATATTTTGTACCTCATAAATAATTTTTCTTTGTATTTGTGATGAATTTGGACCAACTATTATCATTATATGCATAAGGTGAATCTAGTTCTTTTGAAATAATATAAGGCTTCTACTATGATTTATTTAGGGGTATAAAAACTAATTTATCCCCTTAGTGTGCTTCTAATTGATTTTTCATTGTGTTAATAATCATATGGCCATCATAATCCCATTTCTTAACAATCAAGGCAGGATAATGGGTCTCAACTATCTTCATATCGATGACCTCAAAGTCTTTGTGCAAATTTAACAACTTTAATCTCAACATCTTCCAAATAACCAATTAGATCTACTCTCCCATAGTTTTGAAGACTGAGAGTAATAGGAATGTAGCTTAATTTTGGTCGATCAATGTCCTCCCAAGTTAATTGAGAATCATGTTTATAGTACTTCCAAAATAAAATATTTCATTAGGAATCTCATATCATGCAAGTTCAATATCCATATGAGAGTCAACATCCCATGTTTCTTCATTTTGACATACCATACCACCTTTTCGATATGATATTATGTAGGATATTGGCAATGTTTTGTGATATGTCTTCATTGCATAGAGTATTGAACATTTTCAAAAAATATTTAAAGCAATCAAAACACCTTCATGTCTTATAATTCTTAAAATATGTTTGTATAATTATGCATCAATAGTTGTGGCATCTCTTTCTAATATAGTCTACTATTATATCTCTTGAAGTGCCTATATATCTTGATACATTAAACTCTTATCTATAGTAAGATTAGGATATTTATCCCACTATAGATTTCTAATCCCCTGATCTTGTAGCATTTGTAATGGTGATAACCCTTACTCTATGCATTAATGTCTTGTTATCACTTGTATGAATGAATTTTCCTTAGGTTTTGCATCTATCATATTTACATTACATATAGGCTATTCCTTCCTCTACTTTTATAGTACTAGGAAATCTTCAGTTTGATGTTGTCCTTCAACTCAGCAATAAACATAATACATCTATATTTGAGGATTAGTAGGACAATTTCATGTAAAATAATTTTACTCACCACACAAATAACATTGAATATGCTGTCAAGGTTGTTGGTTATCATTGTTATGACCTCCCTAATATCCACCCATGTACCTTCCTCTATATCCTCCCCTATTTTGCTAAAGGACCCAACCTTATGAATGTTTATAAGTAAATCCTCCACGTTGTATTTATTGCCCATTATATGTACCATATTGATATTGAGGTGATATTGGATCCTAATTTGATATTTAATGTTGAGGAATTGCATTATTTTATGAGGGTTGGTACTAGCCATAATATTAACATAGCAGAGACGATGGATTATTCTAGCTAGCCAAATTTTGGGGTTGATATTTGGGCAATGAAGGCATCCACCCTAGATTACCTTGTGGCACACTAGTCATTTCAACCACAAGGCCTAAAATTCCTTGCTTCACAGTGGCTAACTACTGTAGTGACTACTAATACATTCTTGGTTATATCTTCCTCTAGTTCTTATAAAGTTTGACAATTTTTGTCATCATGATTGGTTGAATTAAAAAAATTACAGAATAAACTCTAAGACTTTTGAATGTACTATTATAATAGATGACACTTTGATGTTACATGTCCTACTACACTAAATATTTCTCATAAATCCGTTTTGATTTTAAGACAATCATTCTTATGATGTCATTCTCAACCACACTCTTTATACCATAAGCTCAACTTAGGTTTGTCCCTTTCATGAATCTCATCCATTCTCTTGAAAAAATAATCTATCTTCACCTCAACTTTGGGGTTAGTTACTAGAGTGTCCCCATAGTCCTCAATATGTTCAAATCACAAGGTGGCTACTTGGACATCATCCTTAGTTGACAATTAGCATTGTGTAATAGAAAAAATTATTTCTTGATCGTGGCTTTTATACAAACAAAGCAACCTTGTCCTTGTCTTCCATAAATAATTCAATCTTGTTCATCACATCTAAAAATTTGCAATCATAGTCCCATATTGATTCACCACTTCACTACCAAATCTCCTTTAGATATTCAATGGTCTGACTTGAGCACTTTTTAATTTTAAGTTTTTTAATTATCTATTTTTTAACTTGTTCAAGATCTAAGGAATTAACATCCCTTTTAAGAATGAACTCCAAGAATTAACCTGTTAATTCTCTTATGATCTCACACTTATTTACATCATCTGAGGTTACTCTCTTAACCTACCATTTCATGTCACAGCGTAATAAATATTAATTAGGGTCTATAGACCTATCATACTACATCAAAGTAATAAACATGCTTTTTAAATGACATATTTAATGAACTTTCAATTTCTACTACCAGAGTTTGCACATTAGTAACTTGTACTATAGGCATCTGCACACTAATAGTTATGACCACTAGATTCTACGCACTAGTAATTTCTATTATAAGCTTATGTGCATTAGTAATGGCTACTTTAAGATTCTAGGCACTAATTTTTATAGGTGTTTTAAAACTATTTTCAAAAATGAATTCAACCTCTTCTACCTGCTTCCTATCTAATGATTTCTTACTCTCTGCACTAAGTTTACCAAATTTATTCATAAATTCTTAAAACTAGATTCTACATGTCACTCCCTTTGTGGCTTATTTTTTCTATCCACTAACAAATTGAGCTCAAGGAATGCATTCTCCTAAAATGAATGATCTATGTCTTCCACTTATTATATCTATTATTTGAACCTATGATACTTTTACACTTTTTCATAACTTCTTCCCAATAATATTCCTTCTTCAATCCAAAAAATATCTTTCTTATTAACTACGATCTACTCCTATCCTCTAAATTCTCTACTACTATCCTACTTTCCTATTCCTATTCCTATTCACTCTACTCCATATCCTCACTATCCCTATTTCCTTCCTCTTCCTATAGGATGAAAATCAGAGCAACAGGATTTGATTATGCAATTGATATCAAAAATGCCCAAATCTACAATCTATCATTAAAATTGAGAACCATTAGATTAAAATGGAATCAAATAAATCATTAAAAGTAGAATTATAGTCTAAAGCTAAGTTTTCCCAATAAAGATTCAAACAAAATTAATATAAAAGATTAAAGATGGAGATTGCTTACCAAAGACTCACAATTTTAACATGATGTTGGCCTGATAAATTGACTTGAATGGTAGCATGGATTCATGGATTGGTGATTGATATTATTGGCATCAATGTCATATGGTTTAATTTATTATTTTGGCCATGGAGGATGGGTTGGTTTAAATAGGCCATGGAGGGAAGATTAATGGCCAATACTCAAAGTTGGGATGAAGAGGATTAATGGTGGAGGATCCTTCAAGAAATAAAAAATATCTTGGAAGCCTCTTGAATAGAAGCTTCTAGAGATGAAGGGATAAGATATAGAGGATTAAAGAATTTGAGAATCATATAATCTATTAGGGGGGATAAACAAGATTACTAGGTGATTAGGGACTATAGATGTAGGAAAGCCTAGGAATAGTCTAAGGTAGGCAGAATTGGAATTTAAAATTCCAATATAATAGAAAAGTGGGATTTCTTAGTGGATAAGACATGATAAGAATAATTAATAGGTTAGTGGGGATAATATAAGGTTAGTGGATGAAGAATAATTCAGTAGGATGTTAGATAAATGACTAGAAAGGGTGATATTAGGACAAAATTAGAAGAGATAAGCGAAATTAGTGTCGACCAATAGTAATATTAGTGATCATAAATGAAGTGAGAAAATTTAGATGTACACACTTCTAAATTAGGCCCTTTTATTTCATGATCTACATCTTCTCTAATTTTTTCCACTTCTCACATATTGTATAGCCTCTTTTTAGGCTTCTCATTCTTAAACATCTTCTAATTTATTCATACTCCTATTTATAGTTAAACCTGTATTATTTGCTTTGTTTTATATTCTTTGTTATTGTAGTTATCTTTCCAATCCCATAATTTTATTCTCACTTTGGCTATATACATCTTCCATATTCTAGCTTCAAGTTCAAGTTCCTCTACTCAATTCTCTATCATTCATTCCTACATTGCACACATATCCATAATGCCTGAAGTGACTAATCCATGCTGGCAGAAGTAGGCATCATGGCCTTTTCCATAAGCAACATCTTAATCAAAGTAGGTAATCACTAAAAAAAATTTACCCACATTCTTCTAACAAACCGATCCTATGTAGTTTCAAGAGATAAATATACTTGTACCAAAAATTATGTGATGTAATTATAGATGGTAGTCCTTACCCAATAATATATTGCATGGGTCCAATCCATAACTAGTTTGCATAATCTATCTAAATTTTCTCCCATCCAAATTTTAAATTCCATCCTTCTTCGTTAAAAATAACAGTCCTCCAATTTAGATAACCATGAAGCTAATAACCTAATAAATTCATACTAGAAGATTTAATAAGTTTCTTTGTAGATATGCTCTTAAATAACTTCTTTCTTAGTGTTCCTGATTCTTTTCACTTTTTCTTATGTAAAATTATGGATTCTTTCATCTATCCATATTTCAATATCTATTTTCCCTATTATCCATATCAATATATTTACACCAAAAGGTTTCATGCTCACCATGCCATTTTTATTAGAGATTCCTTGAAAACCCTTCAAAACATGTTATTATAGGGATAACTTGCACAAAAAGTAACACAAGTGAACAACACATGGAAATTCAGATTGAGTGTATTCATTAATAGGGAAAATAGAGTTTTTATTTTAGAAAATGCATACTTAACAAAACCATAACAATCGATACAAACTATATGATTAATAAATTAAAGCAAAATAGATTATTCATTGTACACATAACCATGATAAATGACACATAAGAAAACCATTTCAGAATGATATATTAATCTATATCACATCAGAACTATATCCAAATACAAATGAGTGTTATATAGAGAGTTTTACAAAGTACTATCTCTTCATATTTCATCCTTTTGTTATGCCCAAAGGAATGACTCTTTGCATTCTGAAGTCTAATGCTTTACTCATATTAGATGAATACATACAAAAAGATATACAAAATACTAGGATTCACACACATGTCTAACAAATATACTCTATGATTTTTTTAGCTTTGCTCTAATCCCAATAGGGATGCAACTACACTCGTATGCAAATCAATGTGAACAAGTCAATCATTTGTTTTTTTGGTATATTTAATGAGGAGTAGATATTTATGTCTACTTTATTTCCTTATCAACAATATGATATGGAGAGTGGTATGAATTACTTTGTCTTTATACTTAATCTAATTAATTATTGGAAAAAATATTGGAAATGGTATCACCAAAATGAATAAAAATTTAAACTTATGGTGCAACTATTAGTTGTCTAGAGGGGGTTGTTTGGTTCTAGTCAAAGTAGTACTAGAGGCCATACATGTTTACTAAATGTCTTTATCTTTGATTCCAAAAGTTATTTTGTATCATATTATAAGGTTATTCTACAAATTTATTTGGTCTAGGTGCAAACATAGAAAGGATATTCCACTAGTTAATTGGAAAGGATAGCAATTTTAAAAGCCCAAGGGGACAAGGACTCAAGAAAATTTTCTTATTATAAAAATATTTACCTACAAAAATGTTTGGTGTATTTTATCGAGTAATGGACTAAGGGCCCAAGCGATAAAATAAAAGTATATTTCTCATAAAATAGTGTATGGTAGGATAAGAAATCCTATAATGTGCTTAAATAATGTTGGAAATCATTTGTCTTAGCTTTTCCATTAGTTGGAACTAGCTTGTCTAGAGCATTAGAAGGGGAACAATGGTAAACCTTGGGATATAACCCTAAATAGGTTTTGGTGATGAATTTAGGATTATAAACCATATCACATTGTATTTTTGATCCATAGTTTAACTTTTCATAGGTTGTTGATTTGAATAGAAGAAACATTTGGCATCAAGCATGGTATATCGAGAGGTATTTGGGCCTCAAGGTGGAAAATGTTGTTATATGGGATTTTTATGTTGACAAACTTAGATCCAATTTTTGGAGTTTAAATGATGAGCATGATCAATTTATATGGTCTTTAAACCCATCAAAAATTTATACCCCAAAGGAAGTCTATAAATCTATTACTAGAGAAGTGGACTTAGAACCACATAAGTGGTGGTGGAAAAAGGTTTAGAGCTTAAATTTTCCATTTAAGTCTCACATATTTATGTGTTGTGACTTAAAAACAAGGTCCTTACCTGGGACATTCTTCAAAAAAGAAACACACATGGATCAGTTTGGTGTAGTTTGTGTAAGGAAAATGAGGAAATAAATTTTCACCAAATTATGGCTTATGCCTTTGCCAAACAGGTTTTGCAAGAAATTGAAGGCATTACTAGATTAAGTAATGTTTGTTTAGGGGAATGTATTGAGGAGGGTGTTAAAAAATGGTGTGGAAATGTAGCTTACAAGAGTTATAGATATTTCCCTTTAATTATGGATGGGGATGTTTGGTTGACAATGAATGTTGAGATTTTTGAAGGTAGGGACATCTCTCCATTGTAGTGTGATATCCAAGGTCTAAATTTATTGGTATTCTCTAAATAAGTGTTGATTATTTAGGTTTTTAAGTAGATTGTAGAAGAATTCACTGATAGGTGGAGAGCCTACAGGAGGAGTTATTTACTTCTTTGATTTTCATGATTTATGGTTCACAACTAGGATTGGGTAAGGCTCAAATAATTTATCCAAACTCATGGCTTTGAAATTACTTCTTTCTTTGGCTTTGGAATGTATTTTATCTCATCTTCATTTTTTGGAGATTTCATACTTGTGACAAAATGTTTAAGGAAGGAATATGTTATAATAAATTTAATGCTACAACCACTTTATAATGAGGTTTGTGGTTTTTAAGCAAGGTTCCTTTCTCTTAATGTTTCCACATCTACAAAGAGAGGAATACTTTGGTTGATGGATTGTCAAAAGAGGGTCTTAGACTCACAAGAGGTAATTAGGTTGTCATAGAAGATCAGTCTAGAATGTGCTCTAAATTTACTCATGTTTTTTTTTACCAAGGCTTTGTTTATTTGCATATTTAGCTCTTATGAGCATGTTTTTATGGTTTCATTAGTACCAGAGAATTTTTTTGGTTTAACTCTTTATTGGGTGGATGACTACAGTTTCGAATGTATTTATTTTTTACTCCTTTTTTGTTTCTTTTTTCTAGTTTATTTTGTAAGGCCAGTTGTTTGGTCTTTTCTTTGTCTCTTTGTTGCCTTGGTGTCAATTTTTGTGAAAGATTTTTGCATCTATCATTTGTTATTTTCCTCTTTTCCATGGAATTTTGGAATGTAGTTTCTATACATTTCAATGCCTTACTGTTGACCTGGGTGTTGGTTATTTGGAATTTTGTTTAACATCTAATTTATGTGATTTTATTCTACATAAATAAAATTATGATATTTTTCTATGAGAAAAATTATTGCCAATTTTGCATTGTGAATTTTATGTCATATGCATTTAATCAGATGTAATAAATATTTTGTGCTTTCTGGTAATTTTTTCCTTATCAACACATATTATTTTCCATTTCCATTTACATCTGAGAAGATAAATCCCATCTAATTCTTGTACATCTTTAAGTTATTTAAGTGTCCTTTGAGTTTTGTTTAATGTGGGTTTCTATCACATACCATTTTTTATATTTAAACATTTTATTTATTTCTATTGTAATAAGTGGCATTGTGTGCGACATGGATTTATCTAGATTAAAATTTGATGATATATTTTGTTATGTATTCATTGTTTAAATTATTTGGACAGTAAAGAGACTAACAGAGAATTAGTTAGATGAATTTTTTTGCTTATTCTATTATACAATTTTAATTATTTGGATTAACATCAAAATATTTTTATTTGTTTATTTTTACAGAACTTAAATGGAAATGAATTACTTATATTAATTAACATCAAATTGTTTTTACTTGTTTTATATTTGTTAATGTTAAATAGATCAAAATTTATTATATTGGTTTTACATGCTTTTACTATTTAACATCATATATGTTTGACATGGTTTTATTTCTCATATTTAACAAAAGGATTTGATTTTTATACTGGAAATAATTATTTTGATATTTTAAATTGGGTTTAACTTCTTGATGAATTTTATCGATTGTGTTATTATAGCACATGTTATTCCCATAAGCAGAGAGGACATCATGGGGGAGAGATTGATAGATGTAGTTACTAAAGATAAAAAAGAGAATGTTTTACGTACATGTTTGAGAACTATTGTTTGATAATGAAATTATGTGTAAGCCTTATCTACCTTGAGAATGGGTAAGTAGTTGGGTTATGACTTTGTATTATTTATTTTCTTTGATTGACATGTTTATCCCTGATAACTCCAAGTAACAATCATATCTTAACCCTTCACATTTATCATTTTTTAGCTAACTTTCTTATGCACTTGCATAGTAAGTTATTTGTGAAACCATCTTTGGCATTGTCATGTATTTTATTATTTTAATGCTTTCAATAATAGTTACTAATAGGCCTTACAAAGATTGAAATCACATCGCTTTGTTGACTTGAAGTCAATAATTAACCTCTAATTGTGAATGTGTGTATGAAATATTAATCTCATTGAATATATAAAATATGATATAAGTTATTTAAATACTATTAATATTATTATATAAAGATTTAAATATAGATACATAAAGAAAGAGACCTGTTAAATTGATATGAAAATAACATCATATTAATGCTATCATTAAAAAGTAAAAATTTAATTTGTAATACATTTAAATAATTGAAATAAACCATTATTATATTTAAGGTTTGCAGAAGTCACTCATATGAATTAGTAATACCCAACCAACCATTTTTTATTGTAAGGACTAATTGAAATAATATATTTACATGTAACTATGGGTCTAATTATAATTCAACTGAATCATCTTAGTACATGCCATGCACATGAGACTTAATCTAAAATCTTAGTGCATGTCGTGAACATGAAACTTAATCTATGTATATAATTGGGAAGGTTATAAATAGTAAATCAACAATTAAATATGTGTTGGGTGATATTCAAAAACTTTAGATAATCTTGAATCATTGAACACTTTGGACTGAATTTGGAAAATTAATTAAAACATTTCAAAAAAAAGTAAAAAAAGGACTAGGAATTAACTAGGAATATCCAAATTAAACTTTTGCATAAAAAGAGCTAAGAGGCAAAAAAAATCGAGATAGATTTATACACAGTTGGAAAGAAGGAGAGACACCATTTTTATCCAAAGAATATATGGATTTGAGGGAAATAAAATAGAGAATGAAAAAATATGTGAATCTAATATTAGGGAAATATATAAATGTTCTTGGAAATGTGGAGGAGTGAAAATTTCAGGTTATATTGAAACCTAAGTTTAAATCTTTGAAGCTTGATTTGCGTCTTCAGGTATGGATATATTTTATTATTGTCAAACTATTTTATGAATTATATAATTCTTTTTTTGAAACAAAGAATACTATTAATATAAATATATCAACATAAAAGATTAATCATAAAAAAAAGAGGTAGTATAGGATGCGCCACAATGTCACACTAGGCCATGCTTAGGAACCACAAGGAAACAAGTCAAAAAACTAACAAAAAAAATTAGGCCTAGCCTAGGAAAAGCTCTAATACATCAAAAATGAGAAAAGTAAGTAGCAGTATTATAAAGACAAATGGAGGAAGAGTCATGATCAAGAGGATCACCCCTCTTGGAGCTTCGAAGATCTTTCCCTTCAGCAACAAGGTCCCATTCAGAGTCAGTGAGATACTGGTCACCTTCATGTTGTTCTAAATTATCATGTGCATAGTACCAAGGAGAGATAGACAAAGATATTTTTTGAAAATATTTGTCTAGCATGTGTTGAAGTTTTCCTCCCCGTGAACTCCCAAGAATAAAGCTCCACCTGCCTTGGTATGCAAGAGGTAGAGAACCCCAACCCTAAGCCTACTGAGAAGGAATGGGTGGAAAGCTCCAACCTCCACATTGAGTTGAGGGGGGAGAGTGTAACCTCTAAGGAGAACTAGTAACATGATATCATTTGCAAGAGTTGCTACACTAAGAACTACCCTAAGGAGGTCCTAATTATATAGATTTTAATATCTTCGGATTGAATTTTTTAACATGAATATTTATTGTAGCATATTATTTTGAATATTAATCTTAACATTAAATGAACAATACATTAGAGATAAAGGTTTAGAAGTCTTTTGATTAATATTTGAAAAATGAATCGATAATTACATTCACGTAGGCATGGAGAAATCAAAATGAATTCTACCATTCAAATAGATTCCATGTACAAATTTAACATGTTATATCTATATCCTTTGAATTATGTAGATTGCCCCAAAAATTCCAGACTATGTTATTGAAGCGTTCAATAAAAATAAAGTTGTTATTGAGGTGTTGTATTTTATAAATAATAGATATCCCTTGCATCAAATCTATATTAACTATTTTTTACAAATTCAGTGGATGGTGTTTAATGTTATTTTCCATTCAACAATGAAATGTTAAGAAAAAATAAAATATTGACAACTAATTTAGATATATGAATATACATGTATCTGAATGTAAAATACATAATTTACAAAACTAAAAGTGAGCTAAAATAGAAAATTGATACAAGGTATGTAAACCTAGCTTAGTTCAAATCGTTATACAGGATGGATATTTCCAAAAACCTAAAAAGACCTATGAACTATGTCATAATAGAAAACATTGTAAACTACACTGAGATAAGGTTACACTAGGAGGATAAGAATGCATTGTGGCCTTGCCTACTCATTTCATCCATGTCTTAATTGATTGTGCAACTAATTTGTTGATTTGGGTGCATACATATGTCTGTTGGGGTTTACTATCAAACTGTGTGTCTCAATTTGATGTGTGGAAAACTTGTAATATACAAACCCTAGCTCTTGCATAATAAATACAATAATAATTAAATGCCAAAAGGGGTGAATAATATTAGTGTAATAGTCAAGCTATCCTTAAAAATTCATGTGTGATCTAAGTGGTGCCTACATAGCCTGAAATAGATTTAGGCCAATGTAATTCTTCCTTCTATAGTGTGTGTGAAATTTTACTTCACCATATGAATGAAACTAGATAGATTTCTTTGAATTTTTGATAATGAGTTCTATTATATCTCAAATTTGTACCCTTGGGAAGGTGTTTCAAGCTCTCTTAACTTGAGATATGCAATGGGATTGGTCCAAGGTTTTGGGTGACCTTTAGGTAGACCAAACCTCTAGATTATAGGGCTAAATCTCCTTGATGTATTAATTAGGCTCTACTACTAACTTTCAAAGGAGAATGGGTAAGGAATAATATGAAATAAAATTAACTAAGGGGGTGATACACCAAATTAGTTGATCACTACCAACTAGTTACATGTACACATGTAAACCATGTGACTAACCTTAACATACACTACTCCTTTAATCTAAATCTCTCACATTAGCATTTCAACATGGAGGTTATGATAGATGATTAAGCTAGGAGGACTAATCAAAAGGTCAAAGATGGCATTAATGAAGAAACATACTCACTCAACCCTTGCACTACACTTACACACTTCACATAACCTAAAAAATAAGCTTTCAAACTACATATAGGTGTTAGAATAGGACAACATGCCAATAAAGACTAATTAAATCACTTGACAAGATCAACCATCTATGCACACACACTAAGTACATTCATAGGAGGTAAAATTAGTAGTAGTTCATTAATTAAAGGCATATAAATGGGTAGGGCTTCACCATACCCAAGTGGAGGATCCTTACAAATCCAAACAATGATGCATATATAGAGGAGGAGAGAGAGAAATGGCATAAGAGAGAGTCATTGAAAAAGTTTCAAGCAAGAGTTACAATCAATAAAGAGGTTTAAGAACAATTTCATAAGGTCTTCAATGACATGTGTTGATTTATTTAAGATGCATATTATCCCAAATGGTGTAGAATTTTCTGTATTTGCTTGACACATCTTGTCTCTTCTTCAAATTTCCCTCCTCTTGGCTTGGAAAGTGACAAGTGACATTCCTTGGTCATCAACTCAACTTGAACTACCATTTTCTCTCCTCTTTATCACTTTGCATTTGTTTAGGAGTCTTCTTACATTGACATTATAGTGATGATCATACATCCTTAGGTGTCTTGAAACCCATTAATCTCCCTATGTCTTTCTTGCTCAGATGTCTCATATCTTGATTTTATCTTCATGAATGCAACCTCTCTCCATGAAAGGCCTCTCTCAGTCTTAATAAATTTATATCAACCTTTGGATCCATTAAACACTCTCAAAGACTTCATTTTGCACCTAAAGCCCATATTTGTCTTCAATTTATTGTAACCCTCAAAACATACAAAGTTCCTTTTGTAGAACATTATATAAATTCTCATAGAAAACTAAACATGTATTTGATTACTCACTATGCTCTTACAGCTCTGTGCAAAATTTCATGACCAAACCCTAAGTGAAAGTGTACTTACTCCACCTATTTCTCTTTCCAATTAGCCATCAATTATGTCTCTAGGCCTAAAAACTAATATTTAGATCCATACCTCTCTCACACTATGAAACCTAAATTAAACATTTGATTCAATTTAGGGACCCCTTAATCAAGCTCTAGGTCTAATTTGAAGGTCTGACATAACTTTCCATGCTTCCAAATAGCTTGAAATAGTCATTTTTAGCCCTTTTCCATACATTATACCTTTCACATGTGGAAACCAATGGCTTGATAATGTGCTTAGGATAGGTATGAAGGTTAATTATTTCATTTCTAGAGTCATTCAATCTATTTTAGGCACTTAAAATACCAAACTCTCTCATCAAGTCATTAGAGGGTTTCTTGGTAACCTGTGAGTGTCGTACATTGTTAAGGATTGTTCATAGAGTTATAGGCCTTAATAATTTAACCAATGCCACAAATTTTAAGTTTATAAGCTTCTTCATCTCTCCAAAGAATCTATGTATCCCATGCATCTACTCCTTGACGTTCACATATGATGAAAATGTCTCTCAGGCTAGTAGGCTTGTAACTATGAGGTTAAGAGAGAGAAAAGTTTGCATAAAAGGGGAAACAATGTTTATTTTGAGCTTTGGACACCTCATTTATGTATTTTCCACCCACCATATCACATCATGATAGTGTTATTTTCCATTTCTCTCTCTAAACCTACTATGACCTCCATTAGCTCATGCTTAGGGTTTACTAGCAAACCAATTCAATTGATCCTAGTATGTTTTTATTTACATTATTTTCCTTCTTAGTGGCTATAAACCCTATATAATTAAATTTAAGGACTTATCTTACCTCATTTTAACCCCTAAATCATCAAGATATTTCTAAAATATGTAAGCTTTTATAATTTTCATACACAGGACTTTATGATCTTCACTAGATCTCTTGAGTGAACTCTTAAGAGTTATCTATTTTGAATGGTTTTATCCTTGTAACACATGTGTCCACTTTTATAATATTATTTTAGGGCCTTCATTATCTCTCTTTAATCTAATCTCCATTCCTACTACAATAACCCATACTATCTTCTAACTCTTAGAGGCAGACTTGGAGTTTTCATTAAGTTTGTAGGTCTGTAGGGTCTAGGATTTGTTAGGACTCAAAAGTGAGTCTTCAATTCAATATTCAGTCTTAAACCAACTTAAACACATCCCTACACTAATTTCCCAAGGTTTAGACATTTCATATCACCCTTTAACTCCATCATCAACACAAGAGCTATTTCATTTTTAGGTCCCATTATGCTCAAGGCTTGGCCTTACTGAATGTAGCAGGCCCACTAAGGGTTTTAAGCTTGATGGTGAATTTTAACCCTCAATATTATGTTTTATATTTTCATCCTTCACCAAATAATCCATATTTGGTGAGAATTTCCATGTTTTTAGATATCCCTCAAGGGTGCTCCTGTTTCATACTATTTGTGTCAAGATTGCCCTTGGTTATAGGTGTATACTTGATTTTCTTTTGACTGCAACCTAAATTTGTCTTCATTTACCTATTTTTTATCATTTTGGTGATCAATACCAAAGTTATATATTTATATTCATGCTCTCCCTAATCTCTATGATCTATTATATCCTTCATTCTCCTCATAAAACTAGTCATTTCTTTATTCTACCTTGTAGACTGTACACAACGATAGCTAAGATGTATGGTCATGATATTCTTTACCATTTAAGGATATTTATGGGAGTGTGAGTCTGATGTATTGTTTTAGGAACACTTGGAGTGGATATACATTAAAAACCACCAAGGACCCTCTATGCAACTTGACTATGATATGTAATCAATGAAGGGAGAACTTAGTCTTGCTAGATGCATATTCATACATGATATGTTTGATTTTTTTTAGTGATATAGAGGATCTTATTATATTATTATGTGTTATAAAATATTTATACACCTTCTCCTAAGTGTCTTAGGCTTTTATCAGATGAGACAACTTCAAAACATCAAAAATGCCTTCTCAATTTTACATACCAAGATATACTACCTAAGATGGTCTTGATTAAAGTATGTAGATTGCTCCACAAATTCCAAACTATGTTATTTAAGAATTGAATACAAATAATAATGTCATTGAGGTGTTGTATTTTATAAAAAAAATAGACATCTCTTGAGTCAAATCTATATTAACTATTTTTTACAAATTCAATGGATGGCGTTTAAAGTTATTTTTTATTTAACAATGAAATGTTAAGAAAAAATAAAATACTGACAACTGATTTAGATCTTTATGAATATACATGCATTTGAATGTAAAATACATAATTTAAAAAACTAAAAGTGAGCTAAAATAGATATTGATACAAGGTATATAAACCTAGCTTGGTTCAAATCTCTATATAGGATGAATATGACCAGAAACCTAAAAAGACCTATAAACAATGTTGTACCAAAAAAAACTTGTAAACTGCACTGAGATAAGGCTGCACTAGGAGGACAAAAATTAACTATGGCCTTGCTTTCCCATTGCATCCATGTCTTAATTGACTATAGAACTAATTTTTTGATTTGGGTGCATGCATATGTCTATGAGGGTTTATTATTAGACTGTGTGTATCAATTTGATGTGTGGAAGACTTGTAAAATACAAACCCTAGCTCTTGCATAATAAATAAAATAACAATTAAATGCCAAAAGGGGTGAATAATATTAGTGTAATAGTCAATCTATCTTTAAAAATTCTTGTGTAATCTAAGGGTTGCCTACATAGCCCAAAATAGATTTAAGCCAATGTAATTATTCCTTCTATAGTGTGTGTGAAATTTTGCTTCACCATATGAATTAAACTAGATAGATTAATTTAAATTCTTGATAATGAGTTTTGTTATATTTCAAATTTGCACCCTTGTTAAAGTGTTTCAAGCCCTCTTAACTTGAGCTATGCAATTGGATTGGTCCTAGGTTGTGGGTGGCCTTTAGGTGGACCAAACCTCTAGATTATAGGGATAACTCTCCTTGATGTATAAATTAGGCTCTACTACTAAATTTCAAAGTAAAATGGGTAAGGAATAACATGAAATAAAATTAACTAAGGGGGTGATACACCAAATCATTTGATCACTACCAATTAGTTGCATGTGTACATGTAAACCATGTGACTAACCTTAACATACACTACTTCTTTAATCTAAATCTCACACATTATCATTTTAACATGGAGGTTGTGATAGATTCTTAATCTAGGAGGACTAATCAAAAGGTCAAGGATGACACTAATGAAGATACATACTCACTCAAACCTTGCACTAAACAACCTTACACTACACTTACACACTCCACATAACCTACAAAAGAAGCTTTCAAATTACATATAGGTATTATAATAGGACAACATGTCAAGTAAGACTAAGTAAATCACTCGACAAGATCAAACATCCATGCACACACACTAAGTACAGTCATAGAAGGAGGTAAAACTAGTAGCATTTCATTAATCAAAGGCATACAAATGGATAGGGCTTCACCATACCTATGTGGAGGATCCTTAAAAATTCAAACAATGATGCATATATAGATAATGAAAGAAGAAGAGATAAAAGTACCATAGGAGAGAGTCATTGAAAAAGTGTCAAGCAAGAGTTACAATCAAGAAGGAGGTTTAAGAATAATTTTATAAGGTCTTTAATGACATGTGTTACTTTATTTAAGATGCATATTATCTCAAATGGTGTAAGATTTTCTATATTTTCTTGACACATATTGTCTCTTCTTCAAATTACCCTCCTCTTGGCTTGGAAAGTGACAAGTGGCATTCCTTGGTCATCAGCTCACCTTGAAATGCCCTTTTCTCTACTCTTTGACACTTTGAATTTGTTTAGGAGTCTTCTTAAATTGACATTATATTGATGATCATACCTCCTTAGGTGTCTTGAAACCCATTAATCTCACTACTCTTTCTTGCTCAAATGTCTCAAATCTTGATTTTATCTTCATGAATGCAACCTCTCTCCATGAAAGGCCTCTCTTAGTCTTAAGAAATTTGTGTCAACCCTTAGATCCATTAAACACTCTCAAATACTTAATTTTACACCTAAAGGCCATATTTGTATTCAATTCATTATAATCCTAAAAACATACAAAGCTCCTTGTGTAGAACATTCTAAAAATTATCCTAGAAAACTAAATATGTATTTGAGTACTCAATATGCTCTTGCAACTCTATGCAAAATTTCATGACTAGACCCTGAGTGAAAATGTACTTACTCCACCTATTTCTCTTTCCAATTAGCCATCAATTAGGTCTCTAAGCCTAGAAACTAAGATTTGGCTCCATACCTCTCTCACATTTTGAAACCCAAAGTAATCATTTGATTCAATTTAGGGACCTCTTAATCAATTTTCAGGTCTAATTTTAAGGTCTGACACAACTTTCCATGCTTCTAAATAGCTTGAAATAGTCATTTTTAACTCTTTTCCATACATGATACCTTTCACATGTGCCAACCAATGGCCTGGGAATGTGCTCAGGAGAGGTATGAAGGTTAATTAGGTCATTTAAAAATTCATTCAATCTATTTTAGGCACTTAGAATACCAAACTATCTCATCGGGTCATAAGAGGGTTTCTTAGTACCCTATGAGTGTCCTACATTGTTAAGGATTATTTATAGATTTATAGGCCTTTATAATTAAACCAATTCCAAAAATAAGTGTATAACATTCTTCATCTCTCCCAAGAATTTGTGTATCCCATGCATCTACTCCTTGACATTCACATGTGATGAAAATGTCTCACAAGCTAGTAGGCCTACAACTATGAGGTCAAGAGAGAGAAACATTTTATAAAAGGGGAAATAATGTTTATTTTGAGATTTGGAAACCTCATTGAGGTCTTTTCCACCCACCATTTCACATCATGATAGTTTTATTTATCATTTCTCTCTCTAAACCTACTGTGACCTCCATTAGCTCATGTTTAGGGTTCACTAGCAAACCAATGCAATTGACCCTAGTATGTTTTTATTTACATTATTTTCCTTCTCAGTGGATCTAAATCCTATAAAATTAAATTTAAGGAATTATACTACCTTATTTTAACCCCTAAATCATCAAGATACTTGTAAAATATGTAAGCTTCTGTAATTTTCATACACATGACTTTATGATCTTCACTAGATCTCTTGAGTGAACTCTTAAGAGTTCTCTATTTTGAATGGTTTTATCCTTGTAACACATGTGTCCAATTTTATAAGATTATTTTAGGGCCTTCATTATATCTCTTTATATCTAATCTCCATTCTTAATAAATAACCCATAATATCTTCCAACTCTTAGAGGCAGACTTGGAGTTTTCATTAGGTTTGTAGGTCTGTAGGGTCTAGGATTTGTTAAGACTCAAAAGTGAGTCTTCAATTCACTATTCAGTCTTAAAAAAAATTAAACATGTCCCTACACTAATTTCCAAATATTTATACTTTCCATCTCACCCTTTAACTCCATCATCAACACAAGAGTTATTTCATTTTTAGGTCCTATTGTGTGCAGGGCTTGACCTTACTGACTGTAGTAGTCCCACTGAGGGTTTTACGCTTGATGGTGACTTTTAACCCTCAATATTATGTTTTATATTTTCATCCTTCACCAAATAATCCATATTTGGTGAGAATTTTTTCCATGGTTTTAGATATCCCTCAAGGGTGCTCTTGCTTCATCCTATTTGTGCCAAGATGGCCCTTGGTTGTAGGTGTATACTTGTTTTTCTTTTGAATGCAACCTAAATCAGTCCTCATTTTCATATTATTTATCATTTTTTTGAATGAAACCAAATTTGGATAGTTATATTCATGCTCTCCCTAATTTTTTTTATCTATTAGATCCTTCATTTTCCTCATAAAGCCAATCTTTTCTCTATTCTATCTTGTAGACTGTACATAGCCATATTTGAGATGTATGGTCATGATATTCCTTACCATTTATGTATAATTATGGGATTTTGAGGCTGATGCATTTTTTTATGAACATTTTGAGTGGATAAACGTTAAAACCCACCAAGGATCCTATATGCATTCTGACTATGATATGCAATCAATGAAGGGAGAACTTAGTCTTGCTAGATGCATATGCATACATGATATGTTTGATTGTTTTTAGTGATATGGAGGCTCTTATTATATTATTAGGTATTCTAAAAAATATATACACCTTCTCCTAAGTTTCTTAGGCTTTTATCAGATGAGATAGCTTCAAAACATCAAAAATGCCTTCTCAATTTTGCATATCATGAAGGTATACAACCTAAGATGGTCTTGATTAAAGTCTTGGGATTTAAAAATAAATTGAAAACCTATTTAAGACCCTAAAATGGATAAATAAATCATGGAGACACCATGAGGAACCATCAACCATCACTTACACACACTACATTCTCTTAAAGACCTCAAAACCTTGAAGTGCAAACCTACAACCTATTTCTCATGGATGTTCCTCTTCATACTTGATTGTTCACATGCCAACTTGATTGAAAAAGGTGTGAGATGGTTTTTCAGACCCATCTATACCTTAAACAATTCTCGTCTTGTTCCAATGAGCTCAAAATTGCATGTATCTTGTCTAAAAGTGAGCCTTAGGGGTTTTGTTAGGGTTTAATACCACCTCATGGTCTTAATCATTATTCATAGAGGGGGAACCAATCTAAGAATCAATGCCACAAATATAAATTCCATTATACCCCCTTCTTCTGTGCATAATCTCAATTCACTACTCTCTCTCCTCTATATGGAATGATCACATGAAGTTGATCATTACCAATCTGCCAAGAAGCCAATGGAGATTCTAATACAAATTTTGGCTTTTGAAGAACTATTCAAGCTTGATATTCATGTAAATGACCTAAGGAAGGTGATGAGACATTCTACAAACATTTTCATCAGAATATGGGCTCTCTAATTCCATACAAGTGCCTGTAATTGCCTACCAAAGAGTGATTTACTCTCTCTTGTATATTAAACCTACAAAACTGACTATGATTTGACATTATTGACATATATTCACATTAGATAACTCATTCATAGGATTTTACAAGTGTGTTTTTATATAAATTTCATCTTTGTTACCTTTGACATGCATTGGACTTGATTGCATACACCTCTCTCTTGCATAACATTTACCTTAAACTTTAAAAAACAACCTTAACTTCTTAAAACATGTATAAAATGTCCATGCAAGGTGTTCAAAGGGTGGGATGACCTAAGAGACACTTATGAATCTTTAAAACCTTTTGGATCAACTTTATTTATACCATGGTATGGATAGACTAGTACAATATAAACATACATCATTACCTTAAACTTGTCAAAGCAACCTTAAACTTAGTTAATAAGACCTCAAAAATCCATTTCAAAACCTAATAAGGCATAGAATGGCTATGAACAAGGTTCAGTATGAGCTAAAGAGAAACATTTTTGTGAACCTATATTATGTTAGCCAAAATTTGGCTAATAATTTCCCTTGACCTATAATATAAGATATCCATACTTGGCCTATGACTGTTAGAATAATTCACTACTAGAATTGGAACAAATAGCGCTATTTTATTCAATGTACAGTAGAATTTCAAATTGATTTCTAGATATTATTTGATAGGCATTGATTTGATTATATAATTTAAAAAAATTAAATATTTACATTAACTAACATTGATAAAAGTGCAGAAGGGGTGAGATGCAACATCTCTAATTTAAAATTTTACCATTGATGTATGGCATAAAAGGCCACACTAGTCAACAAGGCTGAAGAGGGGCCTTGTCTGACCTAGCATGATGTTGTCCCAAAAGGATAGATACTGTTAGAATTCATCTCAAAGTAACTTGTAAGTGAAATAGGGATGCTTGAATGATGTTCTAAGTAGTTATAAGATAATTTTTAGAATATTGAATTCTCTCATAAATATTACAAGTTAATGGAATGAAGATTTGGCAAAGTAGGGTAATAATTTCATGTTAAACATTATCAAACACATAGTGATTAATTTTTAATGTCTACATTTTTTGACACCTTATTTTAGTGATGCAATGAAGTGAAATTAATAGAGTAAATTAGATGTGAACCTAAGTGTGTATACACACTTTGTATTTTGATCCGAATCTCAATTATACAAGATAACTCAATTGAAATCTTGCAACAATGCCACTAAAATTACTTATTACCTATATTTGAAAGTATTGAAAAATTTTAAATAATTTTAAAAGAGAGTAAAAAAGTATACACCTGAAAGAGCATGTAATCTAATTGCCATGTAATTTTAAATTGAATAAATTTACATGTCACCTTATTAAGGTATTTGGATAAATTTTGAAGCCTATGATGAATTGGGAGTGATCAAGTTTCAATTCAAAAACCAATGAAATAACTTGAGTTGGAAAGATTATATGCTCCAACTCTCATTTGAATATGTAGAGTAGTATGTAAAATAATTGAAGGGTGGAACCATAAAATATGGCTTACTATTTTGCAACTGAAGAAGAGGTGGAACCGCCAAATGTGGATCATTACATATAAAAAATTGAAACCATAGATGTTTAGTATCACTAGAATCTAATGTGTCCCACCTGCAACATGAAGCCAAATTACACCATTACAGATGGATCAAATTCTATTTGAAACTTTACAATTTTGAAACTTTTAAACATGACAATTTCAAATTTTCCATGTAGTAACTTGAACATGAATGGATATCACACCACCTATATTATATTGAATTGATATGGAATTCCAATTGAACTTACAACTTTTGAAAGTTACAACCTATAATTATTTGAAACGTGTAACTTGAAACTATTTTTCACATGCCAAAGCATATGAATCATGTATATGTGAATCTATACTAAAATAATGAGGGCACATGCATGTCACAAGCTCCTAAAATCTTTTTTTTTTATCATATTACAATTTAAAAATTATATGATATCATAGATCTAAAAAAAATATTGTGGTGATGATTGAATGCTCAAGGCAAGCCCATTGTGATTCCTCTTTTCGAGATGAGATACATATTCTGCAAGTCACTTATTTCAAAAGAAATCATATATGAAATATATAATCATGTAGTATCACTTTAAATATTTAAATTAGAATGCATCATAGTATTGAATATAGCATTGAAGTTGCATATAAAACATGTTTTAGAGAGATATATCATTGAAGCACATTAGTATGTACATAATATTTATCAAGGAACGAGAATAAGTGTATAAATAATGTATGATATGGATCATGGCACCATAGTAACAAGTAATTAACATAAAATAAATGTCACATAATTTTTATGTAATTCCAAATATTGTATTCACCTAAATTTGGTTGCTTGCATTCTTGTCACTAATATTCCTATTAGTCGATATTAATTTTGCTTAATCTAATTAATCCCCCCTTCCTAGTCTATTTATATAATATCCCCTTTTTATTATCATTCATATACTAACCTTATCCCATCCTCACCAATTAATTAATTCATCCCAAATCTCCATTATCCGAATCTAACCCCACTTAATCTATTATTTGGGAATTTTAAATTCTCATGACCCACCTACCCACCAAATAGCCTACTCCCTAGGCTCTCCTACACCCCTAGTCCCTAATCCCTATCTAACCTCATTCTAGTCACCATTATATTCCCTAATGGAATATATAACTCTCCACCACCCTTCTCCTTCTCTAGAGAATTCTAAGGAATTTTAAATTCCTTAGAATTTCCTCCTTTTTCTCTAGATTCTTCTTATCTAGAAGTTTCCAATGAATTTTTAATTCATTGGAAAATCCTTCCTCTTCCTCTATTTAAGATACTCAATCCTCCATTGGATCCAACTCATGAATCTATCAAATTCATAAAGCCTTCATGTCAAATTACCAACCAAGATATCTACCAAGCTCATAATATCTCCATGCCAAGTCTATGACCAAGCATCCATCATCAAAAATCCTTCATCATGTTATCACTATGTCAAATCTGGGTCTAATATGCAATTACAAATCCATTTGCAAATCCTAGAATGGAGTTTTAAGGAGGTGAAAATGAAGGTGAGAATTTTCTTTTTACTCTAATTTGTCTTTTTTATCCATTCCTATTAATGTCATTAGGTTTTACATTTTTATTACTAATTTTAGTAATATTGCACAAATCTAAAATTTAGTGCACATTTTAGTGACCACATTAGGACTAACTTGCTTTGGAACTAACGATTTGTTACCTTGAGTATGTTTGCTTGAGATTACAAGAATAGATCAAGAAAAACATTGGTGGCTCCAGGTTTCATATTTGTCACAATACTATATTTTTATTTTTGTTAATAACAATATGTGCTTCTAGTTGAGGATTAGATTGTATTATTATTTGTTAAATACTATGTTTTAACAGTCTACTCTACTATATCATATCAAATAAATAGAAAATAATAAAAATAAAAAAATAGTTCATTTAAGATTTTCAGGCCATTTTATTGAAAATAATCTATATGTTGAATTAATCCACGGATCTGGCAGTATTATCTTATGGTATTTTTTGTTCCCTATGTACCAAATATGTCTTATTGTTTAGAAAATTTATCCTTTGTATATAAAATCTTACCCTCTAACTTCATGGAATTAGATAAGAAACCCACTTTTCCATTGAGGAATATCCTTACCCTATTCAAAAGCTCACATTTTTGGTAGATGTCAGGAGGGCGTCAGTAAATTTAGGGAGAACTCTCTATCTATCCATTTGCCTTTATCAGCATTTTATCAAATGATTTCCATGCCTCCTTTTGGTTTTGATAAACATTTGTTCCCTATTTCAAATCTCTTAGTTTGGCACATGCTAAGGAGTATGCTAACCAAGGTGAAATGATTAGGTTAAACATCAGTCTGTTGTATTTGGTGAAACAATGCCAATGCCTTGTGAGCATACCCACATCTTAGGTATACTACAATCATCACATTTCATGTGATAACATATAGCTAAGGAATTTTTTTGAAAAAATTTAAGATCCTTATGCATCCTTATTTTGCTATCCCCATTTTGGCAGAGGTTGGGAATCTATTGTCAAAGGTGAACTGATCAGGCTGGGCACCTATTGCTTGTATTTAGCAAAACCATGCCACTACCTTGTGACCATACCCACATCTTTTATATCCTGCAATAAATGTATTCTATAATAAGTCATCTATTTCCTCTATATCACTAAATCTTTACGAGCATCCACCCAAACTCCTGTAATTGATATACATGTTTATAAGTTTATATCAAATTTAAATTTCCTATGAGTGCTGAGAGAGTGGATTTGTTTGCTTTGGGAAAGAATAAAATTAACCAAATATATATTTGGTGATGGCTTTTTAATCCTTTGACACAACGTTTTTGGCTAGTTCTCTATCAGGCACCAATTTTATAGTAGTTTGCACCTTGCATGAAGAGAGAGTCTCCCTCTTTTTTGTATTTAGTGACCTTGGATAACTCTCTGGCCAATTTCTCAAAAATATTATTCATGATGCTCATAGATTTGATAAAAACTCCAATCTCAAGGTGAACCTACTTGAGTACCTTAAAGACATGTATCTTAATAGCTCTTTACAAAAAAATTGGTAGTCAATAGTCCAACACTTGTCGGTCTTGCTCTTGAATATCTAAAAAATTGATCAGGATGTATACCTATTGAGGTGCTCAATGTGCACTTGTCATTTCTAAGCAATGATTGTTAATTTTAAATTTTGAACCTGGTACCACTTTTCCTTTTTGCCCATGGACTTGATAGGAAGAATGATATTGACAATATGCTTTGTTAAATGTTGTGTCAATCATAATGCTTTTTAAAAAAATCACTGACTAGATTGCATTGATTTGAGGTGTCCTTTAGTCAAAGGTTTTTAGTATAATACAAAAGCTCCTATGTGAGTCATTTTTTATTCTTATTGTGTTTTATTTTCTCAAGATTCATTGTAGTTGTAGATACTATTATTACTAATTGTTGTCAATATCAAATACTTTATTAAAAATTTAGGATATTTAATTTTAGTTGAATATTGTGGTAAATTAATAATCATTAATTGTTTTCTTAACATTTCCTTTTAAATTAATAGTTGTTAATGTTGATTTAATATAATTAAGAACACATTATTTACTTATTATCATTTCTAGGTATTCACATATATCAACAAAATCAACATTACTTAAATTACTAACACTTTTTCATTATAGGTTACCTTTTATTATTGTACAAAATGATTGATCAAAAATTAAAATCAATCAAAATTGCTAATCTTTTATTTTTCAATATTGACTGATTTTGGAGTTGAATAAAAATATCATTTTAAATCATTTTTTTGATAACACATTTGATGTATGCTTGTAGGCTTGATCATTGAAAGTTAAAACTACTAACCCTTTTGCATAGGACCCCTCAAGACTAATGATACCCCATTTCATTTTCTAAACTTATGCTTGCAGGAATGGGTGCCAATAGTATATTATTTCATTTTTACTGTATATACTTGCTTGAAGTGTGGGCCATTTTGCTTGATTACATGTGATTGTATATACTTGTGTTTTCCCACGTAATAATTAATCAATAAATTAATCATGTGTTTGTCTATGTGTTATCCCCACCTAAGTTTAGGATATCACAATGTGGAATTCGTCCCCACACATGGGTTTAATCACTAGGGTTTAGTGACATGAATTTCATTACCATGCACTAACCAAAACTTCATGTGTTGATAAAGTATAAAAATTAGGGATAATTATCATTAGGCTAAGTGATTGACCCTATACAATTCATCCATGAAGGGGAAGAGTTAACACTCTAAACTAGGCATCAGACAACACCCTACATAGACTTGGGCCCCATTATACCTTCATGTATATAGGGGATGCTGCTAGAGATCCTTGTTCAAACTTATCATAGGAGCCTTCGATCATAATAGGTATACCATTGTAGGAGTCAGTATCATCTCTCAAGTAGCCATTGAGTGCAAGTGGGGTTGAGAGGGTTCATTCAATACTGTAATAGGTCATAAATCTATAGCCTCACCCATGAAGCCTTTAGATAGTGTGGGAATTAGGTTACACACCTTTAAGTTTACTAATCATAAGTTTGTGATTTTTCATGCTTGAGTGTGTGTTATGCTAGACCCGTGTTATTTGTGAGCCAAGACAGCCTTTCACCAAAACCTATACACCTATCTATGTATTTAAACATCATTTTTTACATCCTTGTCATCATTTTTCTTGTACATAATATCTCCCACCACCCTCATATTCCATCTCCTACCTTAGTCTAGTAATATCCCACTCATCACATATCACCTTTTCCTAAGTCCACCTCATCCATAGTCCTCATCATCCCATATTATCTTGACTCATCACCTTGTATATCCTTTTCTTAACCCTCTTACATCTTCCTAATCATGTCTTGTCATTAGGCCCTACCCTTCACCTACATATCCTAAATCGTATATCATCCACATCTTATCCTAAGTACCTACCCCATCACTTGTCTTGCCTTTGTCCCCTCCTAGTCCAACCATCTCCACTCATTATTTATCATCACTTATCACCTATATATTCCAATCATCATCTTGTATATCGTTGTCTTACCCTCTTGTATATATCATTGTACATCCTTTTATCCCCTCTTATCATTAGAACCACTCATCATTAGTCACACCCCCATCACTAATATCTCATCTTGTACATCCTAGATATCATCTTATACATATTGTTCTTTTGTCTTACTCTCATATTCACCCATCATTAGTCCTCACTCCATCACCCTCATATCTTAATCACATTTTATCTCATCCACATCTTGTCTTAAGACCATACCCAATCATTTGTCTTTATCTTGTCTCATTATTCCATCACCTTGTATATCATTGTCTTAATCCTATTGTACATATTTTTATTCTCTTGTACATCCTTTTAGTCACATCCTATCTTAGTCATACCATCATCATTTATCTTAACCTTGTCTAACCTTATCCTATCCTAGTTGAATCTTTAGGTCATATACAGGTCCACACCATCCCCATCTCATCTTACCCTTAGTCATTTCATTATCACCTATCATTATACTTATTTTCCCTTAACCTAATCACTTTCAATACATAATCCTATCCCATCTTATCCTAAGAAAAATTGATTTAAGGTTTTGAACTAGTCTTCTTATCCAAATCATCCTATCATCTTAATCCACTATCACTCATCCCATTTGGTCAGATCTATAGCCAATATTCTCCTAGCATCTTATCACTTTGTCAAATTTTAATCTAGCAACCCATCATCATAAATCTAGTATTTATCATCCTTTCCTATTCATAACTAGCACCCATCATATCATCTTGTTAGTGTGAATCTAGGCACCCATAAAATTCTTAATACTTTACTAGCTTGAAAACTAGGCATCAGTGATAGGATGTTAGTGCCTATTGAACTATCCATCTAAAATATGACCTTAGTCCCATATCATCCAAATCACATTTAGTCCACCTTATCATCATCATCACCTATCATACTAGCTTGATCATTTGACTCACTTTGTTTAAAGAACCATACTTAATCTTTAGCCTCCTTCCCATCATCCATCTCTTATCATCCATCCCTCATGGAGTTAAACCCCATGTTCATAGATCAATATATAACTTCTCATAAGGATGAGATCCTCTTGAAGTTTCTTATAATGGGTGTTCCACTCTTCAAAGGTGTTGATCCCCTTGAACTCATTTTTCCTCTTGTCCAATCCCCTTTACATGAGTCTCATACAAATCATCCATCCCAAAGTCATAAACCATCAACTTCCCATTCCCATACTAGAAAAGGGAATCCAATCTTGGCCACTAATGGTCCATCCACATAGTCATGTCAACAACAATCTGATCATAAGTCCATGGCTTCCACATTCAAGTCACAAAGAGAAGTGGGTTCTTATATTCCCCTTCATATGTCTTTGGAAGCCCTTTTTAAACAAATATTCGCTACTAAAATGATGGTCTATCCACCTACTAAAATCTTGATCCTACTAAGCCTAAGCCCTCTTGGTATAAAAATAACCAATATTATGCATATCATCAAACATGGGGACATACCATTAATCAATGTTGACCTTTCCAAGATTATGTCTAAGACCTTATCAATCATGGTGACATAATAATTGCGGATGAACCAAATGAGACTCCATCCCTAGGTGCACAAGAAGAGGAATGCTAAGATTCCATTCTCGATGATGATCAATCCCTTCCCCTTCCAAGCCAAGGTTAAGACACCACACCCATCTTCCATGATCTCTCCATCAAAGATGAGCCTAGTCATCCCATCTCCCATAAATCCTTTCATGGCCCTCTCTTAGTCAAATCCATCATCCCTCTTCCATCTTCTCCTCACCCATCACATCAAATACCCCATGTTATGAAGTTAATTATAGACAACCAATCTTCTACTTGCATCCTTACATCTTGTACATCAGAGTCAACTTCATAATCAGCATCAAAAGTCTTATCTTCATCAAGATCATGTTTAACACCAGTATCCACATCAGATTCCTCATTTAAAATTTCATCCCTTATTGATGTCGATAATGCCTATCTTTTTTAGGGTAACTCTAATCTAGATGCCTCCACTACATCAATATGAATATATTTTGATCTCAATTAGTATGATGATGTCATAAATGAGTTTTTACAAGCTTTATTTATTGAAGATTGTTAGAGTGAATCTGATCCTCCTTTGGATGTGTCTACTATGGCTAGTCCTAGTGATCCTTTTACTAATCTTGAGGAGATTTTCTCTGATATCAAAATTGGTTCTCCTAGGAACCCCTATGAAGACTATGTTGCCCCATCACCACTCATTGACCTCATCATGCCCTCACCACCACCTTCATCCATCATGGACCCTTTTCTCCCCATCAATGATCAATTAATCACCTCCCTCAATAAAGATGAATAGGTATGTAAATAATTGGAGCCTTCCTCAAGTAATATCTTGTGTGCCACAAGTACAGTGGTCTAATACCATACTCCAAAAGTCAATCATAATAATCAAATCATATTTGATCCCATAAGTCAAAGTCAAGAAAAGTTGAATCATCGGCCTAACCCAAAAGTGTCTTCCCCTAGTGAAGACAAATATTTTACACTAGGGGACTATTAAATTCATAATAATCATTGTATATCAAGTCAAAATCAATATCCCCTAGTGAATCCCACTTTCAAGAACCAAAGGGCAGTCAAATTCAAATCTAGTCTTAGAATCAAAATAATGTCAAAAGTAGTATCCAAATGGCTGATAATCCTTCAAATAATCAAATCAAAGATGAACCATAAATTCAAAGCACCTAGATCTCCTACAATCCTTTGTCAATTGGTATCAATAAAATGTAGTGCATCCATCATCTCCAATGATGTATGTGACTGCTAGTCCTAATCCTCAATCACCCATCATGCTTTCCTATCATGAACCCATATCCCAATCAAGTCTTATCATCCATACATCCCCATCAAGATCTAATCAAATACATTCCTCACATCACCTTCCCAAGTATCATTATCTCTCCTAGTGTCAATGATGATACCTAGTTTAGATATTTGGAGGGGTCTCCATTAAGCATCAATGAAGGTCACATGGACCCTAATACATCTAGTAGTATGATCATAGCATCACATATCCCAAGAACATGTGTTGGTTGAAGATCACAATAATGACCGCATCCTGCATCTCGTGCCCATATCTAATAAATCAAGATGCCATCCAAAATTCAAAAAAAAATTGTCTAATGGTTAAAACCAGTCTTATAACACCTTGAGCAAGTACCATGATGAAAACTAGTTTCTAATATCATGGTAAAATACTCAATTATTTTCATTGTACCTCAACACTTGGGGGAAATATTCATATATCCCTTGAAAATCCATCCATAGTTGTCTCATCCACCTTATCTATATCACCCATCCTTATCCATCTTATCGCTTAGTCCATTTTTCCTACCCATCATTTGCCATTTATATCACATACCTTCCCATCTTAACCTTTTGTAAAGAAGTGGAAGGCATTTTGATAAATGTTCTCAAACCATCTTGGCATATCTTCCAATGAACACTCAGGAAACTAAATATCTAGTCCATTTACAATGTGGTCATTGGTGATCCCTAGATTATTCCTTCCTTGGTCCTTATACCCTTTTTTAGCATCATCCTCGTCCTCTTCTCACTCATCCATCATTCCATCCATCCTCATCCTAGTTGTTAGGCTTGGTATTCCCTTTTATAGTAACCTCATTTTTATAGTGCACATACATATCCCAAAAAGCACTAAAAAATTAAAATATGTCAAAACCCTAAAAATTCATCAAACTTGAAAAATCCAAAAAATGTCCATGATGTATTATCTTATCCCAAATCCCTTGGTCACATCCATCTCCATACCATATGATATCCATCTCTATGTCATTTATTTGTCTTCCCATCTACCATACTTGGGTACAACATTTAGTCTTGAAATCCAATCCTAGTGGTTACCCATCCCTTCATATATTCAATCTCATCCTTGGCCTAGGTATTATTGGCACACATAACCTTGTCAAAGAATTTAATTTAGAACCCATCACTTCTTATCAATTGCCTTTTCATATCTATCACCCATCAACTCATGTCTTTGCTAGCATAAAAGGTAATTGATCTCATCACCTTCCTTATCATCTACTCTTTATACCTAGCACCCATCCAATCACTATTTTACTAGTATGATACGTATTTGATCCCATCATCTCTTAGTCTCCTTGCTAGATTAAACTCTTGTAGGTCCTCTTATATTGGTAATCCTTGGTCATCGATATTCTAAATCACCTTCCTTTGCCACTTTTTGATTTGATTTCAAGACTAAATAAGTATTCAAATACCTTCTATCATCTTCCATCATTCTATCCTCAACTAGGGGCAACATTTTATTTAAATCATGATCACCCTATCCAAGTCCAAGCCCATCCTAAGTCTAAAATCACATCATTATCATCCAACCCATTACTTAATCACTCATCCCATCATTAGACAAGACATTGGGATACTACATGTAGATACTTGTGTGTGTTACTTATTTGTTTTATTTGTCTTGTTTGCATGTCTTTTATCATGTATATATCATTTTTGTCTTATGTATTGCTTGCATCATGTCTCTTTTTGTCTATTGGGAAATGAATGAGGACATTATGAGGTCACATAAACTATCTCAAGGATGCAAAGTTCACTACTTGCCCATTTTATATGCCAATCTATTGGCAATGAATGAGGACATTATGAGGTCACCTAAACTATCTTAAGGATGCAGAGTTCACTACTTGCCCATTTTATACACTTTGGCACAATGTCCTCTTGGTCATGTCTATATTATGGGGCATACTATCAAGTGTCATATCTATTGGATTGTTTATACTATGATGAGCCTTATGATAGTTGTGATGGCTTGATCACCTATACCCTCATCATTAATCTAATCATCTAATCATCCTTATCCCTATCATTAATCTAATCCTCTCAACCCATTCAACTAACATCCCATATTTTATCTTTATCATCTTCATCTCATCATCTAAATCATATCCTTCAATCACTAACAAGTCTAATCATCTTCAATCATCGTCACTTTTTAATCACTAATCATCATCATCATCTCCTAGTCATAACTACATTGGCCTGAGGTCTTTTCAAACTATTAGGCATCACTTGGCCACATTTCAATGCCCAAGGATCGCTTGACCACTATCTCTCTCATCCATCATCATCCTCTAGTCCCGTATTAGTCAAATCCTTGAGTTATAATCATTCAATATATTGATCAATCACCATCATCATCTCCTTAATATTTTTCATCAATCACTCACACCTGTTGATTGGGCTTGAAAAAATCACCACATCCATTTTTTGTTCCATCAATCACTAATTGATTATTGTTCCCTTGTATGTGTCCTTCTTAGGGGCATCATCACATTATAACTCATTGATTTGATACAATGTAATCTTTTGGTCACTCAACTCTATCATCATCTATATTATATTTATTGATTTATCTTTGAGCTACACCCATCATCAATCTTATCAAATCATCATCTTATCCTAGCATGTATCTCTCCCTTGCATGTATCTTTGCTAAGGATACATCTAAAGTTTGCAACCCTTTTAATCCTATCATCATCATGTTATGGTTGATTCCTCCTTGGTATGTGTCAACAATCATGACACCCATCATCTATACTCCCTTTGCATGTGTCTTTGCCAGGGGCATCATCAATTTTTAGCTCACTACTCAGTTGATCATTTTCTTCACTATCTATCTCATATCTATCATCCCATACCCTCATCTATCCATCTTATCTAGCCCCTCACTTCTTTTGAATGGCCATATGTTTCATTCTTCCCTACATGTCCCCTTGTAGGGGAATCATCGTATCCACTAACATCATCTACTAACATTCATCCATGACATGGTTTTTTTTTTAAATACCATTACTCATTTTACTTTTATCACTCACAATGACCTTTCAAAAAAGGGTAAAATGTATGCACATAAATTTTCTCACCTACATTATTGTCGCTAATATTCATATTAGTCGACACTAATTCCACTTAATTTAATTTATCCCACTAATTAATCCCCCTTCCTAGTTTATTTATCTAATATCCCCCTTTTATTATCATTCATCTACTAACCTTATCCCATCCCCACCAATTAATTAATTCATCCCAAATCCCCATTATGTTAATCTAACCCCACTTATTCTATTATTTAATAATTTTAAATTCCCATGACCCACCTACCCACCAACTATCCTACTCCCTAGGCTCTCCTACACCCCTAGTCCCTAATCCCTATCTAACCTCATTCTAATCACCATTATATTCCCTAATGGAACCTAGAACTCTCCATCTCCCTTCTCCTCCTCTAAATAATTCTAAATAATTTTAAATTCCTTACAATTACCTTCATTCTCTCTAGATTATTCTTATATAAAAGTTTACAATTAATTTTTAATTCATTGGAAAATGCTTCCTCTTCCTCTATTTAAGATATTCAATCCTCCATTGGAGTCAACTCATGAATCTAGAAAATTCATAAAGTGTTCATGTCAAATTATCAACCAAGCCATATACCAAGCTCATAACATCTCCATGCCAAGTCTATGACCAAGCATCTATCATAAAAAATCCTTCATCATGCCATCACTATGTCAAATCTGAGTCAAATATGCAATCACAAATCTATTTGTAAATCTTGAAATGGATTTGTAAGGAGGTAAAAATGGAGGTGAGAATGTTCTTATTATTTTGATTTGTCTCTTTCATCCATTCCTATATTATTCTCATTAAGTTTTAGGTTTTTATTACTAATTTTAGTAATATTGCTCAAATCTAAAATTTGGTGCACACATATAATGTCGAAAGGCCACATACAAGGGACATTTGAATATCACATAAACACACAAGGCCAAGGGTCATATGTAAATTGTATGATGATGACACAAAATAAATAATATGTATATCTTGTACACACAAGGCCAAGGGCTACATACAATAAGCAATAATTTCCTAGCTTGTCATGTAGTAAAGTAATAAGGAATCATAGAGTAAATGAGACTAGTCTACATAAACAATATGTATCAATGTCATCATTATCAAATATAATTTTCATGTAACACTATGTAAAGTATGAGTTATTATCAAAACATATGTATGTTATGTAGCTTAGCATAGTAGAGAGGGTATGGATATATACAACATGTTGAAGTATTCATGAAGAACAAAGAGATTCCCCCAACTTATCTAGGTTGTTAGGTAATACAGGAAGCCCAAAATCAAAGAACCATATAATAGTATGTCCTATATCACACTCAAATACTATGTGAAAAACATTGTGTAAAGACATAAACTATTAAATGTTGAAAATGTTTATAGGTCCTAACTTAATTTTTTTTAAATATTTGATTTTTTTGAATTTTTGACATATATGATTTTTTGTGAAATTTATAAATATTTGAAATTTAAATAGATTTTTAAAAAAATGAACTTAAAAGGTTCTAAAAGTGCTAAAAATAAATAGAAGAAAATGTAGGGACTCTAACAATCCACAATAAGGTGCTAAAGCATAGGATGGTAAGAAAGAACGCAAACCCTATGCCCCCAGTGTATGTGCAAAAATAAATATATCAATGTAGATATGGATGTTAATTCCCCCAATGGGAAAGAATTTATGTGTGATCATGGAGAATGTAGATAGATAGATGTGATCATGTAAGTGAAAAGGAATCCATAATATGATAGGTATGCAATAGTAATTAATAATGGGCATTTAAATAATTTTTAAGATAATTATTTTGGATTGCTTGATTAAGTTTGAAAAGTCAAGAGGGCAAGTGCCAAAAGTGAAAAATAAGGGAAAGGGCTAGAATAATGATTGAAATTTGGGATAGAAGAAGAAGAAAGGAAGTAAAAATAAATATGTAAAAAGGAGAATGCAAGTAGATAGTCAAGATATTCAACCCAATCTATTGATTGAGAGGAAGTAGTAGGTTGTGTCCAACCAAGGATGTCATGAAGATGATACACATATGTATACCCAATTGCATTGTATGAAGGAGTAACTTCCTATGAAGAATAAGTGCTAATGTAAATTCCTTTGAATATGAATTATGATCATATGTTGTAATATAACCATCTGAATCAATGCTCATATACCCATGTAAACCTATATCCTCATGTGTATTAGGAGAATATATAACAACCTATACATGTGGTGAAGCTCTATTAATAATATATATTACGTTAGGAGATGAATATCTATTTTGATGTTTCAATTTTGGCTTAAGGCAATGTACCATGTTCTTTATGTTAGGTTGTGGAGCTAAAAGCTTCACTGATGCAGACATGGAGGAGGTTGCAGGAGAGTTTGTTGTTGTCACAGTCACCGGCATCGGTCAGGCCAACTGACGTCGGAAGAGAGGAGACAGAAGGCAACCGATGTCGGTCAGAAGTCGGCCGACGTCGGCACCCCCCAGGCAGACAGGGACCGACATCGGTCACCTGTGTGGTTCAGACTGTGGATGTTACGGGCAGTTAGCTAACAAACCAAGTGTTTGCATGTCAAGAGCCAAATTTAGACTGGAAGTTGTGGATCTAATTATTGTAATTAGATGTCTAATTATTGTTTGCATGAGATCTATTTAAGAGACTCATTGGTTGTATTGTAAACTTGTGCTAGAGAGTAAGAGAGAAAATAAGCTCCTTCAGAGAGAGGTGAGCAATGGTGTGTTCCTCCTAGTGTCACAGTACCAAGTGTGGGTGCTGGATTGGAGAATCAGCAGGGTTCTTCATGTATGTATGATCTTGGTCATCAGGTGAGCATGGCTACGATAGGAGATCTACATGGTAAGTAAGATCGTTGGGATCTACTTGGATTACAGTGGGTACTCAAATAGAGCAAAGAGGAAGGCAAGGAAGATCCTTCCATAAGTAAGGTCTGTTGAGGTGCAGGTTGTTGCAAGTTCAGGGGAGATCTACTTGAAGTACATTTGTGTACTTGTGGAGTGCGTGGAGCACTTGTGGAGTGCGTGGAGCACAGGTGTAAGGTGAACACCAACTCTGTGTTTGAGTTGGGTGTTGGGACCTAAGAGAGAGAGCTTTGAGCGAATATTTACTGTTTATGTCCTAGAGGTGTGGGAGCCCTAGAGGTGTGTAAGGAAGAAGAACTGTGGCAATCTTCTTTGTTGTATTTCCTTCTGAAAGAGTTTTAATACAAGTTGTGTATTGTCTCTCATATCATGTGTTATTTCTGAATTCTAGTTACTTTTGTATTCTAGTTAATTTCCGCATATTAAGTTGATTGGTAATCAATTGTGTGCTTCCAGTTATTTATCCCAACATGTGGTATCAGAGCTAAGGTTGCAGGGAGCAGGTTTTGTGTTTGGTTACAGGACACTCTCAGGGGTTTCTGATTGAGTGGGAGTAGAGCAATGGCAGATGAAAGTAAGCTAAGAATGGAGGAGTTGAAAAGCACAGATGGTCTCTTACGGTCCTATGGAAAGAAAGAGCAGGTAAAAGAATATTATTGGTTGGTAGCAGATCAGCATGAAGGAACTGAAGATGCAAATGTTGCAGGGGTTGTTGCACAGGATGCTTTGGGAGGTTTCTTGGATAAAGTTGAATCTTGGATAATAGATTTTGTTGCCTTTTTCCATGCAGCCCCAGGTAGAGGAGCTGGTGATCCCTATCAGATTATTGGCAAAGGGGAAGTGAAGCTGAAATTGCAGGCAGCGGCCAACACATGGGTGTTGAAGGAGGTCATGCAAGTCCCAGGTTTGGAGATGTGGCTAATTTCTTCAGAAAGGTTGGGTGATGAGAGATGCTCAAGAACTCTCACAGTGGTTGCACTTGAATTAGCTGGTGGTAAGAAAATAGGTACTCTTTATCTACTTGTTTATATTACTGATTCTTCTTCTGTTGCGGAGACGTGGCTTCGTAGGCTTGGTCACATGAGTAGGAAGGAGATGCATGTTCTTAAGAGGAAGACTGATATATTTGACAGGCTTAAGAACTAGAAAGCCTTGGTGTTCTTGGAGGAGATGATGGACAGAGACCAGTGGATGGTGCTGGATACTTCTGAGCAGGGCAGTTTGGACATGGATTTTGATTCAAAGGAGCTCGTGGGTAAAAAGTCATCACTCACAGGAAAACACAGGTACCGGCGTCGGTAGGAAAACTGACGTCGGCAACAGGGCAAGACCGATGTCGATCAGGAGGACCGACGTCGGCAATAGGGTAAGACCGACGTTGGCAATAGGAGACACCAACATCGACAGGGTTGGTAGTCAGGACAGGCGCAGGGTTGGATGCAGACTGTGTAGTGACCGAGGTCGGTCACTGTAACAGATTTTGGGCAGACAGCAAGCTGTCAAGGAGTCTCAAATGCCCATATGGAGGACTGAAGATGGTAAGTAAGCCTCAAATTTGTTGTTCCTCTTCTTTATACTAGTTACTGAGTGCAGAGCAAGAAGGATCCAGGAAACAATGGGAGCATGGCAGGAATATGATGCAGAACCAAGTGGAGACTTGGTAGGGTTGTCAGCAGGTATGAAAGCATAGAGACGAATGGATACCTTAGTTGAAGAATAGAGAGAACGGACACGTGAGATGGAAGACCAGGCATATGGTCTTGAGGAAGCTGCAGGACAGTGGTACAGGTTTTGACAGGTGGATGACAAAGCAGGACTTTAGTCAATGTTAGGGTAACTACTGTGGTTTGTCTTACTAGGGGGATGGTGATTGTAACATCATTTTGTTACTGTATGTGGATGGTATGTTTTCTAGTAGGTTTGTACATACAGGGTTTTTTGTTGAGTTAAGGGTAAGATTAGTTCAGTGGTTTGCTATGAAAAATTTGGAGCAGCAAAATTCTTTGGCATGGGAGACATGGAGATCACAGGTAGATTTTGTCTCCAGTGGGAGCTGATGTGAATCAGGTGTTGGCAAGGTTCATTATGCAGGATGCAGAACTGAAGCACACTAAGGGCTGGACAGTTCAGTGTCTGAAATCACATGAGGTCTAGTATAGACCTGAGTTTGCCCAAGCAGTGGATGTTGTCAGAGAGTTAGGAGCCAATTCGGAGAAGTGGGTTCTCAGGGATTTGAGAGGGACCAGCAGCAGGGATTCATGCTATGCAGGGTCAGGACTTCACTACATGGGTTTGTAGATGCAGATGCGACAGGGTACTAAGATGACAGGAGGTGCACCACAAGTTGTGTGGTGGGTGGTCTTCAGGGTTGAGCTTGAAGAGGGATACAAGCCAGGAAATAGATTAGATGGGGTACAGGTACAGGTATAGTGTAGCTGTTTATCTCCAAGTGGGAGATTGTTAGGTTGTGGAGCTAAAAGCTTCACTGATGCAGACATGGAGGAGGTTGCAGGAGAGTTTGTTGTTGTCACAGTCACCGACGTCGGTCAGGCCAACCGACATCGGTAGAGAGGAGACAGAAGGCAACCGACGTAGGTCAAAAATTGGCCGACGTCGGCACCCCCCAGGCAGACAGGGACCGATGTCAGTCACATGTGTGGTTCAGACTACGGATGTTACAGGCAGTTAGCTAACGAACCAAGTGTTTACATGTCAAGAGCCAAATTTAGACTGGAAGCTGCGGATCTAATTATTGTAATTAGATGTCTAATTATTGTTTGCATGAGATCTATTTAAGAGACTCATTGGTTGTATTGTAAACTTGTGCTAGAGAGTAAGAGAGCAAATAAGCTCCTTCAGAGAGAGGTGAGCAATGGTGTGTTCCTCCTAGTGTCACAGTACCAAGTGTGGGTGCTAGATTGGAGAATCGGCAGGGTTCTTCATGTATGTATGATCTTGGTCAACAAGTGAGCATGGATATGATAGGAGATCTACATGGTAAGTAATATCGTTGGGATCTACTTGGAGTACAGTGGGTACTCAGATAGAGCAAAGAGGAAGGCAAGGAAGATCCTTCCATAAGTAAGGTATGTTGAGGTGCAGGTTGTTGCAGGTTCAGGGGAGATCTACTTGAAGTACATTTGTGTACTTGTGGAGTGCGTGGAGCACTTGTGGAGTGCGTGGAGCACAGGTGTAAGGTGAACACCAACTCTGTGTTTGAGTTGGGTGTTGGGACCTAAGAGAGAGAGCTTTGAGGGAAGATTTATTGTTTATGTCCTAGAGGTGTGGGAGCCCTAGAGGTGTGTAAGGAAGAAGAACTGTGGCAATCTTCTTTGTTGTATTTCCTTCTAAAAGAGTTTTAATACAAGTTGTGTATTGTCTCTCATATCATGTGTTATTTTCGAATTCTAGTTACTTGTGTATTCTGGTTAATTTTCGCATATTAAGTTGCTTGGTAATCAATTGTGTGCTTCCGGTTATTTATCCCAACACTTTAGAACTAACTGATTATGTTCATGTGTAATTATATTATGCTCATAAGTAGATGGAGAAATTTATTCTGTAATATGCTCATGTGTAATTGTATCATGCTCATAAGTAGATAAATAAAATGATTATGTAATATGCTCATGTGTAATTGCATCATGCTCATAATTAGGTGGAGAAACTAGATTTGTAGTATGCTCTTAAATATTTCTATAAACTATTTCATTACAATATCACTCAATGTATGTGCATTCCAACTATTCTATAGGAGGATTAAATAACATGGGTTTAAAAAGATATTCATATTGAATTCTTAGAATTTTAAGCATTGGATTACCATGAATGTATTTGAGACATTTATGCACTATAGAAGGTACTTATCTAATATTTTGTATCCAATGGTATCCTAATATCATATCAAATAACCCTATTCTTGGTGGAATTAAGAATGGATTTGGCAATATAAGATACCCCAATTGTAAAATTAGTACAATATGCCCAAAAGTATCTTATGTATGACCGTAAAATGATTTCACAAATTTATAAGTATCATGTTAATTTTTCACTATATAACCAAGAGAGTATATGAGTGTTATGATGCTAAAAAAAATCACTTGATTCATTGTCTATTATAACATTATGTATGGATTTCTTGTCAACATATACTCGAATAAAGAATGCATGTCTATTTGAATCATCAACAACAACTTCACTATCATTAAATATAATCATAGGACATGATGTTTTAATTGTATAAATGATTCTATTAAGTGAATTCCCATATAAAGAAAGAGGAGGATGAGCATGATATGCATAATATACTTTAGAATTATCCTTGTTATTTTCAGCTTCACTATTTGGGATAGAATATTTATACATTTTTACTTTCAATTATCATATATTTATGGCTTAGCCTATTAAATAGGTGTTCCAATATCAATAATATTTTCATCAATGAGATCTTAAATCTTGTGTTTGAGCATGAAACATCTATTTATGGAATTTCCAATACCTCTATGGTAGTCATAATATGCATTTCCATCAAAAAAATTAGATTTTAGTCTAGACATGTCTACTTCCATTGGTGGATGAAGAGTGACGAGATTACATTCAAGTATATTTTGTAATAATACATGAGGAGTTGAAGGTAAGCTTTAAAATTGCCTCCTTGGTGGAGCTTATAATTGAAGCTTTTGAGTTGGTTGTGAGATAACATTAACTGTAACTTTAGATTCATTATTTATGTCATTGGGTTTACTCTTATAATTTGGATTACTTTTAAATTTGACATTTGAAGTGTAATTGATCTTTATAAACTTAACCTTAGATCCTTAACTACATGGTATAATTCATCAAAATATTTGAACTTATCAAATAAAATAGACTCTTAGAGTAGAGGTAGAAAACTTTTAGTGAAGATATCTTGAATCTAATTATTAACCATTTGATTTGTATTTTTTTAGCATAATCTTGTATCTTAAAACATATTCACTTATTGTTTCATTAGACCCTTATTTTAGATTCATAATTTGAGCATATGATAGATTTTCACTCATGTTGATAGAAAAGTGCGTTAAAAATTAATTTTCAAATAATTTAAATCATTTACTAATTGAAGAGGAAGATCATAAAACCATCTAAGAGCATATTCTTTGAGACTTCTTGGAAAGATTTGTGTCAACTATTTGTCATTATTTGCATTGCATAGACAAGTTGCATGTAATACACACAAGTGTTGTTTAGGATCACTTTTGCCTTCATATAAAGGAATCTTAGGAGCCACAAAGCTAACTGGTAATGAATAAGATGTAATTTTGAGTGCCAAAGGGTTATATAAAAATAGACATGAGTCAATACAAGGACTATTATGAGAAATCATTTTCTAAATTTTAGATATCTTAGCTTATAAGAAACAAATGGTATGTTCTATAGTAGCATTTGTAGAGGAGATTGGAGGAGTTATTTCATTGAAATTGTCAACAAAAAGTGAACTAACATACAATAGATGTGAAAATATCACCATCAAATGGGTGATTTTTGTTAGAAATATTGTCATTGATGTCAAAGGTTTAGTATTATTAGTGATAAAGGCCCCATTGCATTTAATGTTGTTTGTAATAAATATATCTTGCCTAATATGAGTTAATATTTATTTAATATTAATGAATATATTTTTGGTTGCATATGAGACAAAAGAAGGGCCCATGGAGAAGTCGAAGAGCCACGAGGTAAAGACAAAATAAGGATGGGACACATTTTCCCATGAAGAGTCATTTTGGGGAATAGCCACAGGGTAAAGACAAAAGAAGGATGGGACACATTTTTCCATGAAGAGTCATCTTGGGGAATACCAAGAGTCACCAAGTGAAGACAAAAGAGTAAGGGCATAATTTCTCATGAAGGGACACTTTGAGGAATACAAAAAGTCACCAAAGATAAGGACAAAAGTGGAAAGGACGTTTTTGGTCATGAAGGGTCAACACATGACTTTTCAAAGGCTTGAATATGAAGGGTCATCCAAGATTGGTGCCATTTTCCATGAGGATTGAAGGGTCACAAAGTGGGAAGGCCAAAGGTCATTTGGAAAGCTATAAATAAAGGCTTGAGAAGCCATTTGTAATATGGAAGATTGACGTTGATTTGATATTGTAATATATAGCTTAGAAGAGCAATTGTGAGAGATGAATATGATTTGTATTTGTTATATCTAGCTTAGAAGAGCAAAGGTGAGAGAGAGAGGAAAGAGATGTTGTATTGATCTAACATTTGTTGAGATAGCAACATTGAGAGATATGTGTGTGGTATACACAAAGGGGTTGGTGCTCCTATGGGTTGGTGCTCGGCAAAGGGGTTGGTGCTCTTGTGGGTTGGTGCTCACGAATAGTAGCTGGGTTGGTGCTCGGCAAAGGGGTTTGAAGCTCCTGTGGGTTGGTGCTCACAAATTGTAGCTGAGGTTGGTACTTGGCAAAAGGGTATGGTGCTCCTGTGGGTTTGTTCTCACGAATATACTTGAGATTTTTCTCCATGGTTTTTCCCACATTGGGTTTCCACGTTATATATGGTGTCTCTCTATCTTGTGTGATGTTTATTGTTTGATTTTTATTGCATATCTTGAATGTTTGATTAAGTGGAATTTGATAAAGGGAAAGTTTTAATAAGATATATAATATACTGATTCACCCCCCCTCTCAGTATATTTCGTGCTTAAAAATTGGTATCAGAGTAGGTTCATTTTTGAAAAATTTTATAGCTTGAAGGTAAATCGGAAAAGCATGATGGCTGGGTCACAGGAAGGATTTTCTACAAATAAGGCACCTTTGTTTGATGGGATGAATTATGCTTTTTAGAGCATGAGAATGAAGGTTTATTTGATGGCCCTTGGATTCGACATATGGAAATCAGTGGTGGAGGAATATGAAGAGCCACAGACATATACAATTACTCCAGTAGAAAATAAGGCAAGTGAATGTAATGCTAAATTTTTAAATGTTATTTTATGTGGTTTATGTGAATCTGAATTTGTTAAAGTTATGCAATGTAAATCTACCCATGAAACTTGGGTAAAACTTGAGAATATTTACAAAGGTGATGAAAAGGTTCAGGAAGCTAAGCTGCAGACTTTTAGAAGGTAGTTTGAAAGTTTGAAGATGGAAGAAGAAGAAGATATAGCAAGTTATCTTTTGCGAGTTGATCAAGTCCTAAATTAGATTCAAGGTCTTAGAGAAATGTTGGATGAGTCAACGGTGGTGTAAAAGGTTTTGAGATCTCTACCAATGAGATATGATGCAAAGTTTTCAGCAATTGAGGAAATAAAGAATTTAGCCAAGCTAAAGATGGATGAGCTTCATGGTATTCTCAAGGCATATGAGATGTAGACAGAACAAGATAAACCCTCAAAGCGAGAAGTGGATTTTAAGGCATCAAAGAAAGAGAAAGCTAAGATTCAAGAATCAAGTGATAGTTCTAGTGATGATGAAGATGACAATGGAGCACTTTTCATTCGCAAGCCAAAAAGAGGAACAGGTAAATATCAAGGAAAATTACCTTTTAAATGTTTTAATTGTGGAAAGATTGGATAATTTTCAGCTAGATGCCCAGATAAGGTTAATGATGATGAAGAAAAAAAGCCTACATACAAGAAAAATTTCAAAGGCATATCTAAGAAGGGATTCGAGAAGAAGAGCCTGTATTCTAAAGATCCTAGCTCAGGTGAAGATAGTGAAGTCATCAATTCAGAAGAAAAAGAGATTCTATTCATGGCCATACATGAAGATGATCAATAAGAAGAAGAGGAGGAAGCTGAAGTGAATATGGAAGGAGATCTCATTTGTGCCTTAGAAGAGTTAGAAGCTATTCAGAAGAAGAATCAAAGGTTAAAGCGCCAGATCGATAAAAATAAACAAGAGTCAAAGGAAATGATTGAAGATCTACAAGCACACTTTGAAGAAGCTAAGAAGAATGAGAAGATCTCACAACACAGTTGGATATAGCAAGAAAAGATTGTGAAAGGTATGTTATTGAAATTGCCTCTTTAAAAGAAGATATTAAGAAAGCAATCAGTGATAAAGTAGTCAGTGATTTAAAATTTGAAGATAACACTAACATGTTGAATAAGATATTGGAAAGTCAAAAAGCATATTCAAATAACACAAGGATCAGTTTTGAAAAGAAAAAGAACTATGTTGAAGCTCTTACACAAGAGAAAACAAAAAGGGGAGAAGTGAAGAATACAGAGGACATTCCAAACAGAGAAGACTGGAAAGAACAAAGCTACAAAAGGCAATCAGGTCAGAGATATACAGACAGGTCTTATTTTTATGGCTATTGTTTTTATTGTAATGAATATGGTCACAAGAAATTAGAATGTAGAAAAAAAGCTAACAATTTCATAAATAAGGAGAAGGAAAGTCAAGTAGAGTCAAGCAGAAGCCACAACTCTTTTGCTCCTCTATCAAGCTTTGATGAAGAGACCATAGTATGCCACAAGTGTAACAACTTTGGACACATAGCTCGGTATTGTAGAAGCATGTTCGAGTCAGTCAAGAAGGATCAGAGTTTCAAAGCTCCATTCATCAAGAAGAAGGATTAGAGTTTCAAAGTTCCATTCATCAGGGAGAAGGTTTAGACATGTTCATGGCAGAAGAAACAACCTGAAGATTCTATGATAGTTCAGATAGCTCTATATGTAAGAGGTAAAGATCAGCCATGGTTAATTGATAGCGGATGTTCGAGGCATATGATAGGAGATAAAAGTTAATTCATATCTCTAAAGAAGATCAATGGTGTTATAGTGAGATTCAGAGATAAAACCACTGCGAGGATAGCAGGAAAAGGTACTTTGAGTTTGGATTGTGGTAGAACTAAGACTAAGAATGTTTTGTATGTAAAAGGTCTTAAGCATAATCTGTTAAGTGTTAGTCAAATATGTGATCAAGGATACACATTAAGGTTTCATGCTAAAGGTTGTGAGATTAGAAGAAAAGATTCAAATGAGTTGATTGCAGATGCTCAAAGGATAGGGAACAATGTATATGTTTTATCAGATATCTTCTCAAAGGCACGATCAAAGGATACATTCAAAGATCGGTGAGAGGAATTGGGAGTAATTTATATTACTTCCTACCATTGATGTTTAGTATCAATTGAGGGGGAGCTAAGTGTTAGCTCTAGGTAGGCCCTTTGCCATTGATGTCAAAGGGGAAGAATAATAGGTACAAGTATAGGTGCAAAAAATAGGTACAGGGAACAAGTACAAGTTGCTACAGTAAGGGGGAGTTACTATATGTTTTCAGATGACAGGATGTGCAGATGACAGGATGTGGCAGTTTCAAGATTGAGGTTTCCATCAATGACAAAGGGGAAGATTGTTGAAAATATTGTCATTGATGTCAAAGGTTTAGTATTATTGGTGATAAAGGCCCCATTGCATTTAATATTAACAAATATATCTTGGCTAATATGAGTTAATATTTATTTAATATTAACAAATATATTTTTGGTTGCATATGAGACAAAAGAAGGGCCCATGGAGAAGTTGAAGAGCCACAGGGTAAAGAAAAAAGAAGGATGGGATGCATTTTCCCATGAAGAGTCATCTTGGGGAATACCAAGAGTCACCAAGTGAAGACAAAAGAGTAAGGGCACAATTTCTCATGAAGGGACACTTTAAAGGAATACGAAAAGTCACCAAAGATAAGGACAAAAGTGGGAAGGACGTTTTTGGTCATGAAAGGTCACCACATGACTTTTTAAAGGCTTGAATATGAAGGGTCATCCAAGATTGGCGCCATTTTCCATGAGGATTGAAGGGTCACAAACGGGGAAGGCCAAAGGTCATTTAAAAAGCTATAAATAAAGGCTTGAGAAGCCATTTGTAATATGGAAGATTGAGGTTGATTTGATATTGTAATATCTAGCTTAGAAGAGCAATTGTGAGAGATGAATATGATTTGTATTTGTTATATCTAGTTTAGAAGAGCAAAGGTGAGAGAGAGAGGAAAGAGATGTTGTATTGATCTATCATTTGTTGAGATAACAACATTGAGAGATAGATGTGTGGTATACACAAAGGGGTTGGTGCTCATATGGGTTGGTGCTCATGAATTGTTGCTAGGTTGGCGCTCGGCAAAGGGGTTGGTGCTCCTGTGGATTGGTGCTCACAAATAATAGCTTGGTTGGTGCTCGGCAAAGGGGTTTGAAGCTCTTATGGGTTGGTGCTCACAAATTGTAGCTGAGGTTGGTACTCGACAAAGGGGTATGGTGCTCCTGTGGGTTTGTTCTCATGAATATACTTGAGATTGTTCTCCGTGTTTTTTCCCACATTGGGTTTCCACGTTATATCTGGTGTCTCTCTCTATCTTGTGTGATGTTTATTGTTTGAGTTTTATTGCATATCTTGAATGTTTGATTAAGTGTAATTTGATAAAGGGAAAGTTTTAATAAGATATATAATATATTGATTCACCCCCCCCCACTCTTAGTATATTCCATGCTTAACAATTTTCATTTTATTTTTAGAGGGTAATTTCCCTCATATGAGGGGGATGATTTGATAATATCCATAAAAACCAATCATAAATGATAACATTTTATAACTAGTGGTAGAATCAACAATCATGTCAATGTTTGGTAATTGAAAATCATCTTTGAAGCATACCTTATTTAAATCTTGATAGTTTTTACAACATTGAGTGTCACCATTAGGCTTTTTAACCATTACTATGTTATATACCCACCTAGGATAATCAACAACTCAAATAAAAATTGCATCCAAAAGCCTTTAGATTTGTTTTTGACTACCAAGGCTAATTTTACATGCATTTTCTAAAAAAATTCTTGATTTGGCTTTATGTCTAGGTATATAAATATATTATGCATTGCAATTATGGGATCAATTCCAAACACACATATATAAGACCATCTGAATAATTACAGGTAATCATGTAGAACTTGTATAAAATTTATATCATCCTTATTTAATATGGCCACAAGAATTATTGGTTGTTGATATTTATCCTTTCCATAATGATATTATACTATCTCTTCATTAATTAGAGTTGATTTTCATTCCATTAATGGTGTTATAGGAATGGTATCTAGACCCTATACTCCAATTTGTTCATTAGTGTCTTTAGATTCTCCAAACTATGATTGATTGGTTATTGAATGAGGAAATATATTATTATCATAGAAGGAAGGAAGGTATTCATATGTCCCAAGATATTCTAGGATGGAGTCATCATTTGAAACTTAGTCTAATGTCCAAATCTCTAGAGTAATTATGTCATTGATCATTTCAAGGTATATCAAATGTAATGTAAATGTATTATGAAATTCTTGTATTGGTTTAGGCTTTATTTTGATTAAATGTGTATAAATAGTAGCTAGTGTAGACATTTATTTATTTGATTGGTTATTCAAAATAACCATGTCCTTGTCATCCTTTCAGGTCAACTGCTTGTATGGGGTTAATGATGCCTTATGCATGTGTTTCAAAACCTTATCCTGTATATCCCATTTTTCATAGATATTTATATTCAAATCCATATTAACTATAATTTTTTATGGTGATGACATTGATATAGGATAAGAGCTTGGTGGTGAAATTGATTTGAATTTGAGTTCATGTGATTGTATATGAGGAATGGATTAGTCCTCAAATTAAGTTAATGCACAGTATTTAAATGGTTCTTGATACAAAGGGCATGTATATATGTAACCTTGGTGACTGAACCATAACATGTATGTAGAGTAGTGAGAGATGAATTCATCTCATGTATCCATGGTCTTCCTAATATAATATTATAAATGAGATCATTAGGCATGACTTGAAAATCATAAGATATAGTATGAGGGCCCATGGTTATATGTAATGTAGTTGGTCCGAGTAATTTTTGTGGAATATTATCAAAACTTTGAATGTTCATGTCTAAATAAGTCAGTCTTGTGCCTATATAACCATTAAATTTCATAAATATATGTTGTAAATCTTTAATCCTAATCTATTATCGACATGAACCCTTTTTATTGATTTTTTAGCACAAAAACTTGGATATATAATGGTAGATGTTGATATATGATATGCTTGGTAGATAAGTTTTCATTTTCAAAATAAATACTTTATTTTTTCCATCATAAAGTATTAATAATAAAACTAACATAAGATGGTTATGCATTATTGGGTAAAATTGTGTGGTATAACAACGCTTCATAAAGAATATATTTATATGATGGTGTTTTTTGGAGAAATTCTAACATTAAAATATTAGCATGAGTATTTTTTATTTCATCAATGATATCATACTATTTAGATTGATATAAATTCTTTGTGATAGGTGGAGGGGGTTGAGGAGGAACATGTTTACCACCTTTTTTATGTCACAACAAATGAGATATATGCCCTCATCAATTGTTAACAATGTGAACAATAGAATCTAATATAACTCATAGATGAATAATATGAGCAGGAGGAATGAAATAAGTCATACATGTTGTTTGGTGCTTGGTAGTGACAGGTAATAGCTCAAATTGTATATTTTAAAAATATGAATTAAGGAAAGTTTGAGATTGTACATTTATTCATTTTAGCCTTTTTATGATATTTGGATTTTAGCAATGTATTTATATAATGAATCCAAATAATAGTTTATAAAGTAAGACAAACATTAATTCTAAACCTCAAAAAAAGTAAATAAAGTTCTTTCATTATTAGTAAAATTTGAAACTTCAAAATTTTACAAGGGTTAGGGGTGTAACTAGTCAAGGTTTGTTTACTTTGTAGGCTCTCAGATATACTAGTCTCATTTGTAAAATAGTGAACATGGATATAAAATGAATTAACTACGTAGGATTTTATTGTCCCATAGCCACACTATGCCATCTTTATGGTACATTGAGAGTAACTTCCTAGGGAAAACCACTTACCGATTCACTACAAGAACAAACAGTTGAAAGCTTCCTATGGCTAAAAAATAAAATCTTGGGTCTTTTCAATAGACGTGAACTATGTTAAAATTAAATTCGTATATGGTGTTGTCTAATAGCTTGAGTATTATGATAGTGCCCCTCACACCATGGCTTAGGTAAAACTGAAGAATATTTTGCGTAGAATGACATCTCTTATGAGTTTTAAAACTATCTAAACATAGTTTTTAGGAAACAAGGGAAAAAAGAATAAATAAATTATGAAAATAAAACACAATAAGAATTATAAATGAAGCACCATGGTCAAATATAATTTATCTTTAGTGTCTGGAAATCATGAATTCTAAAACATGTATGGGTTCACCAATATGTTTTACCCTATTTTTTTTATAAAACAATTAATTTAATATGTTCTAATAGGTGAAAAACTAAAATATATCAGATTGTTAAATATTTGAAATAATTAACAATTTTGATTTTAAAAAATGATAAATATGAAAGATTTTTATTTTTGGAAAACACTAGGAAGAAAACAACTTAGCTCAAACTAAAAAAAATGTTTATTTTTCTAAATATTTGAAAGTGAAAATCAGTAAAAGAGATAATTGTGCATGTTAAATTTTTAAAAAAATGTAAAACTACTCTTGGATAGGTTCATTTTAAATGGATGATAGTGCAGGTCATAAGTGTATGTTGACCACAAACATGTTCTAGTTAACTATGCTTAATGACTGATGAGAAAATATAGAAATAAGTAGAATTTAGATGATGAAATATCAACAAGAAAAACAAAAAATAATTCTAGACATGACCATTGTAGTCCAAGACAAGAGCACAAGTCATTTGAGTCCATTAATCATGGACTTGTCATATTTTACTGTGGTAAAAAAACAAATTGTTGCACTTTATATGCATGTGTCTAATGAAAAAACTTGAGATATCGTAACCTGGATTATGCCAAATAGAGTTCATTGTTTTCCTTATTTTTTATTTTAAACTATAAGGGAACTTTGATAGCTTGAAATCCTGAAAAAAGGAGACGAGTGTAATGGATTTCTCTAACCTTAATTATCCCCTTGATGATTAATTATTGCCTATGTATCCAATACTCCAAGGAGAAAAATCAAGCCTAGGTAGTTATTCCATCTAGAATGATTGTGTAATTTTTCTCCTTGATTATGTGTATGTAGCTAGAAAATGGCTTTGATACTTGACAATAATAGCTCTTGACTTGATTTTGAATGCTTTTTACATAGATTATGGTTGCTCATTATGAGTGATTTTGAATTTGGAAAGAATATGGAAGATTTTCTCAATGTGCAATAGTGTGTAAGCTTAAACCAAATGAACACTTAGTGGAGATAATGAATGGATTTTATATGTATTTATAGGTAATTTTTTTGATAGATTGATTTATCCAACCTTATAAAATGTGTAGAAAGACCAAAAAAATTATTTAAATTTTAGAAAGTAACCATTATTTGGCACAGGATGCAGTCAGCCTAGATGGATAGGAGTGTGGCAATGCTCTTGTCCACCTAGGAAATACTTGTCTTGAATGATCAAGGACACTTGTCCTTAGATGGATATATTCTGAAGGTGATTTTAAGTAGTTTGACAATGAAATTATTGTGTATTAGTGACGAAAAATAAAAGGGCCGATCCTGCAAATGGATAAAAGGCTTAGAGCAATGATAAATATGAGTCTTATATTTGGATGTAGGTTTAAGGAGTGTCAAGAAATAGCATTATCAAGTACTTTTGATTATATTTATGTGTATATAGCATCTTGATAGATTATTTTCTAATAGAATATTTGCTAGACCATTTGGTGGTAATCTAATATTATAGTGTATTTTTGTAAAAATAAATCTTTTATTTATAATTTAAAAATATATAAAAGAAGATTTAACTAATATCTAAACCCCTTCAATCATAACATTTAAATCAATTGAAAATCATAATGAGTATTGGCCTTCTATTAACTACTTGAAATGATATATAACTCACTTAAGAATCTTAGTTAATCCAAGAAAATACACGACCACTATCAAAAGGGTTGTAGTCTGACTGGTTAGGATGATGGTTTGTTATACCATCCCTTAAGGTACGAATCCATCTATATATCTAACACAAAGAGTTAAACAATTAGGGATAGGATTTTTCTCTATGTGACTTTAATGGATTGGATGCCCCCTGGCTGTGGTTGCTTAGCCAAAGGAATGCTTAGATTTAGGTCTATGTTTACTCATTAATTGTAATCAGCTATATGTAATCCAAAACATAGGTAGAGATGCCAATATATATGTAATTATGATCTTCTCAATCAAAACATATGACCACTAAAATAACTCAAAAAGATAGAAGCAGTGTTCATTTTAGTGGGCCCTGTAAAAAAATCCATGGAGGTCCCTAGGCGAATTGGATTCGCAATGGTGGTGAATCATTTCAGAAGGCATATAGATGCACAGATGAATCATGCAACACCACAAAATGAATTATGCAAAATAATTCTGCAAGTATGTAGATGGACACCAGTTACATGTTTACGATCGTCTACACAATATAGATGAATGTCAGCGACATGCAAATGGATACCGAAAGTGAAAAAAGTGGTTATGCATATATTGGTTACTCTATTTTGTAAATTATGATTTTTAAATATTTTTATTAAATTGATAGGTTTGAAAGAAGAATAATTATAAATTATTTTAATTATAATTATATTTTAAATATATTTTTTTGCCACACACCATGTGTCAGGTTTTCCCACACATCACAGCAAAACATTCACATCATGTCAGTGAATGTTGATGCGATACATTACATAGCTACAAAGTATGGATAACCCCAATGTTGTGTGTTACTACTCACAATACTCCTTTGTGAAGAGCACATGTCAAGATTAATGTTTATAGTGCCTCTACCTTGGGAGAGGTTGTTTGTCCATGCATGTGGGATAATTATCCCCCATGCATGGATGCTACTAATGGTGGATGTTAGGAGATCGCAAGCATCCATCGATAATTAACAAGCATCTTACATTGAGGACATCCTCTTGGCTTGGCACTAACGATCATCAGTTGATCACATATATCTTCACATCAATCATGGGCATATACCATATATTGATGGATGCCCTTACTATGTCATCTACCAATAATCCAAAGGTGATTGCCTGCTTATCATGGGTGATCACAAGCGTATCATGGATGGGCGCTTGTAATATGCAGGACCTGCAATATGCCAGTAGGCATTCAAAATGTGCCAACAGATGCCCTAACTATGCCATTCACTAGAAATCTATAGGTGATCACCTACTTATCACGAATGGTCTCAAGTGTATCTTGATTGAATGTATGTAATATATTGGTGGGCATTCGTAATATGCAGGTGGACACCTGCAACATATCGACATCTACAATATGCTAGTGGATACCATCGAACTATGATCATCCACTTGTTTCCTTCATGCCTATGGATGTTTGTCAACAGCACGTGGGCATCCTCTGACAAGCTACGTACATCCATCGATAAACATCCTATGGGTGCTCGCCTGGTGTCTTTAGGTTTACACTGCATAAGATCAATTTTTTGTCGATGTCCACCCAATTGTATATGGTAAATTCATCAAGATTGGATTTCAAGATACTGATGAACTACATTTATATGAGTAAATTTGTATTCAAATGTAGGCGATCCTCTCTTCGAAATTAATTTTCACCCCAAAAATTTAGGTGATCCCGTCTTATCGACCTCTCCACAAAAATTGCCAAATGTCGACTTCAAAAAATATAAAATTTGTAGACTAATGAAAATTCATCACTAAAAAAACCCTGGATAGAAGTGTGTATAATTTCTTATAACTCTTATTAGTACTTATTGTGTAGGCATCTATTGTAATCACTTAAAACTATTAATTTTCATAAGATAATGTGTAACCATTATGACCAAACTATTTTTTCATATTCTTAAATTTTAATATTAGCTTTGTAATATATTTGATTTAAAAGTTACAAAATAATTTTTTTCTTTCTTTTTTATTAACTGAACTCAAAGGATGTGATGAAATTTCAAGGAAAATTTGGTATTTATAGAACCTAAAAATATATATTCTTGTAGAATAATGTGAAGAAGAGAGAAATAATAAATTTTAGCATAGGTTGTAGATATTATTCACCATTAAATTATAAGTCATGCATATATTATTTGGCAAGGTGTTGATTGAACGACTCACCCATCCATCACATTAAAAAATGGTGCATTACAATGTCATGTGATGGCTCATATTGTGTCACTCCTCCATCTGATATTTACACACCGAAATGAAAGCTTTGTTTGGAGAGCGTGTTGCTCCTATTCATCACATAAATGTAAATCCACAGAAGTTATGGCACTCTAAAGGCCACTCCATAGATGTTGCAACAAACAACCTGCTCATCACATGTTGATATTTCATTCAACGCAATGGCTATAATGAAATCCATGGGTAATCCCAATTGAAAACAAAGTAAAGCTCTGTCAAATGTTTTTCATGGTGATTTATTACTATTTTTAATATAGATTTTATGTTTTGATCGTGGTTTGGGCCATCATTTGTGTCATGTGTTTGATTTTGCTTTGGTTTATGACAACATCAAAGGTAAAACTATATTCAACCATTAATCTCAACATCAAATATCAACTCTGACAATTTGGAAATTATTCTTACAATAAGAAATCCTTCCATTTTTACGTTCCTTTCATTGATTTATACCAAATCAAATGTAAATTACCTGAGCAATGCCTAGTTTGTTAATTTATGTAAGATGTGCATGAAAATAACAAGGAAAGACAAGTATTTTTCTCCATTTTTCGTCCTATTTTTCTCCATTTTTCACCCAAATGTGGCACTACTAGTCAACAAGATGGGAAATTTAGTAAGTTTGCCAAATAATTTAGCAAAGTGTTTGGACGCAAAATATGTATTCGTTATTTTTAACCAATAAAAAATGTCAGGAAGCTTATGTAGATCTTCAGATTTTATTTGCAAATGTTTTATTTAACAAATGGAGGCTTCCAAACTTACAAATAATTTCAAAGGAATTCATTTGAAGCCATTGTACAAGTATGCATTTTAGGTAATTATGAAGACTCCAACTGAGTAAGATTGATTTATGTTCTATCTGCACTAATATCTTTTGTAAAAAATAACAATAAATCATATGGTGACGAATAGCAGGTAGACTATAAGGCATTATCTGAGAAGACAACTATTCTTAAAAATTTGAGAGTTATTTCAAAGATAAAGGAGTCAAATCTTTGCCTTCTCACCTACAACCAGCTAAAAAGTTTCTATTCAAATGCATTCAAAATGCTTCGATTGTTCTATCTTTTGAAAATATTGATGAATTTTTAGGCTATGTTTTTAATATTTGTCAATTTTGTCATAAAATGTGGAATCAATAATAATTTTATATTTAAATATTATTTTTATTAAGAAATCAAAAAGCTATTTTTTTGCTCCTTTTGAGATATATTTAATTTTTATTTACATTTTGTTGTTTCATATTTTATATTCTTAGTTTGTATAAATTGTTTGTTATGTGAATATCTTATGAACTTCATTATTATTAACTTTCTAAAATAACGATAATATCATCTTGTATAGGGTTTAAACATTATCTTTCTAAACCCAAAAAAATGGAACACATAGACCCATTATAATATCTTTTATAGTATTCTTTTCAATTGCCAGTATTAAAATTGCATCATGGAATATTTTTTAAATGAATGGCCATTGTGATTCAAACCTAAAAGGACAATTACACAACTCACATGTTTAGATAAAGTTGCTCCGATTTGAGCCATTGGAACAGCATTAGTTTTATTTTGTGTACGGCCCCTTGAACCTTACACAGACTCATAAATGTAATAATGAGTGACGTTCCATGAACTATAACCATTGAGACTTATGTGGGTACGAGAACCCACTACACTTTCTTATGTATGGAATCCATTATAGTGATTAAGCAATTCATATTTGACACCATCACTATGATCAAAGCTAAAAGACTTTTGTGTACCTCAACGTAATTAAACACAAACTATACTCTCTAACGCATCTACACACAGAGGCCACGTGTCACAATAACAGTGGCCACGGAGTCATAAACTCCACAAAGTTTAAACTTGATAGAAAGCATTCCTTAATTTCTCCAAACTATAAGACCCTTACCAAATATCACAATTTTATAAATCAAAACTATTTTTTCAATATAACTCTATACAAGTCTCAAAACTCTTTCACTCTAAAACGAAGGTACTAAAACCGCATCACGGCTCTTGTTTGATATAGTTATATGATCACTTCAAAAACAACATACTTACTCAAATAAATTAGTTACAATTATTTCTATATAATACATCATATAAATGGTTTTCTAATAAAATATTTATTATAATATTCAATCCGATCTTTTATTCTAAATTTTATTTAAATATAATATCTATTATTTATAATTAAATAACATATTAAAAGAAGCTTCAACTAATATCCAATGAAATGAATATTGATCCACAAAAGAAAAGATTTCGAGTACTTGTCTATGAACAGCTATTTTTACCAATGCTCTATTTTGTTCATTTGATAAATAATTAAGAGTGATTGACCACTTATTCTTCAAGGAATTAGGATAACTTTATTTATTTATTTATTTTCATCATTCAAAATGATATGAACAAACATTTTTCAAGTAAGAGTGCATATTTTCAAATTATGCATACAGCTTAATAAAATTTACTTTTCTTCTCTTTATAAAATTTGCTTTTCTTCTCCTTATTAATAAGTTGAGTAGGTTCTGTTATTTTATAATTATTAAAATGTATATTTTAAATATATATTTAAAAATAATAAATATTTAAAAAAATCAAAATAAATATAGATAAAATTTCACAAAAAATAATAATTTGAAACTCTATTAAATTCAATATAATCCTGTAACAACAATATGCCCAGACATTTTTAGTAAAGATTACAGCATTCCATAACCATGATTCTCCATAGGCTTATTTCTTTTGAACATGTCATGCCATAACACTCCCCTGAATTGAAGTCTGCTGAAGTTGTGTCACAAATGGACCACAGTCCCAAAGAACACGATTACATATAAAAAACTCCATAGACTTATCTAGACTGAAAAAAACAACTTAACCAGGAGGAGGAAGAAACAACAAGGGAAACTAACTCCTGACTCATATCAAGATCCTTCTTACAGTAAGAAAAAGTTCTTTCTTTTAAATTTTCAACTTCCATTTCTCATTTTTCATGAAGTCGAATAAAGGAGAGCTTGATTGCCACCCTGGAGATTCAAGTTGAAAATCTGTGTATAGCTGCCACCATAACATGAAGGTACTCCCCTCCAAGAAAACCTCTACGGAAATACTCTTGTCTTTTATCATGCTCCACACGTAATCTTCAAACTTTGCAAGGCTTTCTTTGAGTTCATGGGTATTCATAACTTGATGTTGCCCCGGCTCTTGTTGGAAATTTCTAAAGGCTTTTAGAGCCTCTTCCAGGTGAGCCCAAAAACAGGAGTCCTGAATTAAGGATGCAAACTTTGTGCGAGGCTTCTTATCTCTACCAATGCGAGTTTGGTCTTTTTCTTTCAACCATTTCTCAAGCACCGTGTGACGATGGGGTCTAACCCCTTGTGATAGATAGCTGCCATTGCCCTTCTGTTCACAATAGTAGTTTGCAATGTCCAGAGGCTCCACAAGCTTTCTGTATGCATATCCAGCATTAATCCATTTAATTTGGGTTTGGAAGTCATAAGGCAGTTCATGCTTCTCCACCTTGTCAACAATGTCATCCCAAAACATTTCCAGTTTTATTTTATACATATTGGCTTCAATATCTCTCTTGTTATTTTTCTGTTTGAAAGAATCATAGTAGCCACGGTCATTACAAGACAATCTGTACAATTCCAGCTGTTCCATGGTACTTTGGTTCTCGCTCGACTCGGCATTTAATTTCTCAATGTTCATGTCACGCTTCTTTTTCAAATATCCAGCTTTTCTGAGGGCAAGAAGTGCATGATCATTCTGCTTAAAAATCAAAAGTCATCAGTCCACGTTTTAAAACAGTGGAGACAAACTTAAGCAGAAATTTTGCAGAAAACTAAGCAGCTACTATATCTAGTAAAATAAAAGGCAGAAGAGAATAACTAATAAATTGCAGTTCAATAGAGGTCAGGGAGATATTTTCTAGTGAATGTTAATTACAAAGCTGTTGATCTAAATGTTGCATATTCCTTTGATTTTAATTGTGAATTGGTGAGACTCAAGATGTGACCACACAATTATTAGCTTCCAGTGCCACATTCAGAAGAATGGTTTGGAGGGAAGTTTGATGGCAAGGCCGTCCTGGCCAACACCAAATTGTTGAAGGAAATACCACTTGAAGTAAAGGATAAAAGCTCAAAGGACCACCTCTGGAAGCCTTGAATTAAGGCAACCATACCCAATCTCCATTAGCCCATTGTGGAATTTCATTTTCCTCTCTCTAGTCAGTCTTATCCGAATCCTAACATGAAAGGGCGTGATAGTATATTACTCTTTTATTACTCTTTTCTGGGGGGTTCAATTTCATATGCTTTGCCTGTTTTGCTGACTGGAAGAATTGAACTTCAAAGTGTTTACAGGCAAAACTCACAAAGAATCGGCTAAACTCTGGCAAGAATCAACCAAACAAGGAAAGACATTCATATTAGACAGACAACAATTTGGGTCATGGCCAAGATAGACAACAATTTGGCATATGAGACCCTACCTGTCAGAGCCCACAAGGAGATTTCTTTCTGGTTATCTTGTTCGAACTTAACAAACATATTAGATATTCAAAATTTGAATATTTTATGTATGTTTTGCACATTTTAGTCAAGTGAATAAGGTATATACACAAAATAAGTAGAATTAAAAGAAGATTACCTCAGCCCCAATACCCATTGCTTCCAATTGCAGTGCTATCCCCATCTCAAAAGAGAGGCCCGAGATGGGGTTCGCAAGTCTCGTTATCATTATGTTAAGTAAGTAATCAGAAATGCATTCTAACATGTTGCCATAATCAGTATGCTCTGAAATACAGGCCCCTGCATGTTCATCAAAAGAGTTTCCCTCTTTGCTTTGCATAGTAAAATGTAGAATCTTCAAGACAGCTTCAGTGTCCTCAATGCATGCTGCACCATAGATTGAACAGAACATATAAGTACCAAAGGGTTTATACGGACTTCGAAGATCAGATTTTTCTGCATAATAATTGTTTGCTATTGTAGATGTGTGCGGCAGGACATTGTTAAGAAGAGTCTTGCAAGCCTCTTGAATGGGATGTGATACGGTCATGGAGGCATCGCGCATTATGCTCCCCCAGTAAGGTAAAATTGCATTCAACGCCTGAGCAATTGATTCAAATGGTGCAAAGAGCATCCGAGGAACAATATCATACTTGGAGACCACATGAAAAAATTTGTTTGACCAATCTTCACGGGCAATCGCTTCTCCAAGTCTAACATCTCCCACCAAAGGAGAACCAAATGTTATGCAAAAAGGAGAAATCTGTCTCAAGTTCAACCTCTTTCCCAAAAACCATATCATCGCTAAGGTTGCCACTGCACCTCCCATGGAATGACCCACAAACACAATGGCTTGTTTCCTTTTTAGGTTCGTAAAACTCTGCATCTGATGGGACAGACAAATAATATGGGTTAGATAAAATTTACAATATGATCTCTCTTAACTAAAAGAAGTAATATACGTTCTCTAATTATTGATTTCCACTTCCAATTGTATTTAGATAAACCGATTCTTTTTCCTTGCCTTATACAAAAGTCCTGTTTTTCTTTTGCTAGGTGAAAGAAAATTTATATTAAAACATGAGGATATTGCTCTCTAAATATAAAAAAGTTGTAATTGCAAAAGTTTTCAGCATGGCAAACTAAATTCACAAAATTGACCAATAAAACAGGTATGGATGATTAGAAAATATTAGCAATCATAATCATAATCATAGAACATGACATATATCATAAGCTTCTACCATTGCTGTTTTGAGGATGACAAGTGCTGCTTCTTGGGCTCATGGATTTTGTAGGGCAGGATCTTCAGTTCATGAGTGGCAGATGGCTTGAATGTAAGGAAGTGATGATAAATATCATCTGGAACATCTTCTTGAATAGGCCTAAGTCTTATGAAGGATGATATCAACAAACCAGACTCTGTGAAGCAACCCAAATATATACAGGGAGAATGGAAGAAAAATATGTGAGTGTTGAATTCCATTAACCAAAGACATCAACTGCAAAGAAAATAGCGTAGACTTAAAACAACAGGTCAGTATGAAAATGTCATCAACAAACCAGACTCTGTGAAGCAGCCCAAATATATACAGGGAGAATGGAAGAAAAATATGTGAGTGTTAAATTCCATTAACCAAAGACATCAACTGCAAAGAAAATAGCGTAGACTTAAAATAACAGGTCAGTATGAGAATAACATTTTAGGAATGTAAAAGAGAGATCCGGCATCATGGTAGGACGAGTTTATCCATCATGTGAGTTTGTATTTCCTGACACCTTGGCCAAATGTGCCACGGTCATCATCACTACAATATATTTAGTGTTCATACAAGTAATTGAAGGCTACGGCTAGCAATTTAATATGATTATTAATTTTTTACGATGTTAATGGTATGTGTTTGTAAGTCAGTTTAAGTCTTTAAGATGATCTTCATGAGTGATCAGTTTCCCAATATATTTTTGGCAGCCTGGTTAAAAAGTGCAGTCCGTCATCATTATGTACAAGGTATGGAGTGTTTGTACCCTGTCAAGTAATTGAAGGCTACTGCTAGCAATTTGATAAGATCATTAATTTTTGCAAGATATTACTGGTGTGTGTTTGTAAGTCAGTTTTAAATGACCTTCATAAATGATCATTTCCATGGGAACAAATCCTTACTCGTCTTGTTTGTTATTTGGGTCTTCTTGTTATGCGACTATTAACAAAACAATATATAAGAAAATAAGGAAACGACTAAATGTGGAAGCCATCTTGATATGTTTTAAACACAAGTAAATTCCTATAAAATTTAATTATGTAATATACTACGATTGTTACCTTGGTCTAGTGACTGTTAATTTCTAACTAACATCATATGGTGCCATATATTTTCTTAAACAAATGTGCACGAACAAGAAAATTTGGGGCTTGATCAGTGGCAGGTGGTGGGTTCAAATCCTGCCCATACAGGTGGATCGAAACTGGCAGCTTCAAATCCTGCCCACGCAGGCGAAGAGCTGGGGGGCAAATAATTGTTTTCCGACAATTTGCAGTCGACAAAACCCCAAGCAACTATCGAGGAGAGTTTTAGATCATTGAGATTAATGTGTCTATTTTTCTGAAGTTTGCCCCAAAAAAAACTATACTTATATTATTATTCAAAAACAGACATTTACATTATATCCTGGACATCTTCCAAACTAAAACAGTAAACAAACTAAACAAGATATCACAGATTCATACGTCCCAGAATCGAACTACCAGTCCAGAGGGCCATCATGGGCATTACTTCTATCACCCCTGTAGCGACAATATCTTAAGCCCAAACCCCCTGAATATTTCAAAAAACAAACTGTGTCATTGAAATTTAAGGGGTTAATGGGTATACTTACCTGGGCTTGGAAATCTGAATTTTCCAGAATATGCAAGAATCGCCTGAGAGCTCCCTTGTGAACACGAGCAGGCTGATCATAATTGTCCTTGAGCAAGGGAGAGAAAGCTCTGTTCTCATTCTGTATTTGGCACTCTCCGTATTTGCTATCTCTAACAATGAAATCTTCTGTACAGGAGGGGAAGGTCACATATACAACACCTTCATACTCTTTCAGAATAAAAGTATCTACATTATCTATAGAAGCACCAAGTATCTCTTTCCAAGCATTGTGTAGGATTCCAGAAGAAGCATGAAAAGTTGCAAGCTTATAACCAACACTGAGCCTAAAGAGCAATTCCACAAATTAGCACCTTTGTGGGCATTAAATTTTCAGAAAGAAGAAATAAATTTATATAGTCCTCTGAGTACCCAACAAAAATTCTGATTGATAAAGTTCACAAGCTCATGCTTACAGTGGGCTAGACGGCTCTACATCCAATGCCATAGCCTGCAATCTGATACTTGACTGGCTACAATGTAATGGGCACTTGAGTCTTCAATGGAAATGTTGGTATGTGTAGAGGAAGGAAGGAAGCAGCATCCGGAAAAGACAATGGAAGAAAATGCCTCGAAGAAATTGTAAACAAGGAAGTGGGGCCAAATGAGAATGTGGAAAGCTGATGCGTCTGTTTCCAGTGATTCGAGGTTCAAATATTATTGGTCATGGGATATACACAACTGGAGATATAGAATTGATCGATTGGTAAAGTGGAAGTACGGGAACTGAAATCCCGTTTGTGTTCTTGATAATCTCACTGTTTAAAGAAGTGGGAGCCAAATCAACGTCAATATAGTCACTGTGCCGTATAGAGGTCTTATAATGCAAAGTTGTCAATATTAATAATAAATAAAGAGTACAAATGAAACAGCAGGAAATTGACCTGTCATATTCGAAATTGGCAAAATGCTATTCGAGTTCACATTTATTCATAATTTTTAAAAGGTAAATTTGCAGTTGTTTTGAAGGTGTAAGTTATGTTAAGAGGTATGTCACTTCAATTTTTGGGAAAGTATTTTTTTTAATCATTAGTGCGAAGCAATGAATTAATATGAATGAATGAAATATTTGTTTGAGTTTATTGAGAGAATTTATATTTATTGTAAATGTTGTGGAAGTGGTATTACATAGTCTTGCTTCCTATATTATTCTAAGGTTTGCATAGTTATTATTCTTCATTCTTTCATAACAATTGAATGTAAATGTGGGGGAGATATGCATATCATACATTGAGTATACTCTTGATACGATAATGAAGGTCAAGCCTTGATGATCAATATTTTCAATATTTATTGTTGCTTTATTGAGAGTTATTCTCTATGCTTTATGTGTGGTCAGAGCTCCATGCCATTTTGATAGGCATCTAGCGACAATTACTCTGTGTAACAAGAGGAAATGGTAGATGTTTTGGATTGTAAATATTCTATGGGAGATTAGAGAATTTTTTGAAGGCAAGAACCATATACATGAGTAAAGAAGGTGGTTTTGAATTTGGATTATAGATAATGTGAATAATTTCTCTATGGCTCCATTAACTAAACATGGTTTCACCCATAGATTGGATGTCAACATAATCTTTTGTCTTTTGCATGGAAGCATGATTAGATCCAATTGAGTGTCATTGTGGTTAGGTGTGTCTTGTTGGCTATTCTACTTTACTCTACGTTTTACAATTAGAATGTTTAATTATTTTAGCATTTGTTTATTATGTAATGTAGCCAAGATATTAGTTGTATACAAATGTGTTGAGATTTTAAAAACTTTTTGTTCTTCTAAAGGCATGAAGGACTTTGTTCTTGACATGAGCATATTCCAGTCTTCTTTTTCTAGGTCTACATTGTTGATGTTGGTTAATAATTTTTTGAATAGTAGTTGATATGTTGTGCATCCTTGCTAATAGAAATTTGTGTCTAATGTAGCAATTGTGTCAAATGTTTGCTACAATGTTTGACCAAATGGCTTCCCTGCATACATTTGCATGTTATTTACAATGTGAAGTTGTCCTAGGTCCCTAAAAAGTGTAATTGCACAACCTCCAAAATATTTGTTGTTATTTTGAGTGAATGCCTCATGCAATCGACTATTTATATTGTTGAGCATCTTTAGTCCTATGAAGCTCATTCATCAATAAGCGCATATTCAAAGTGTCTCATTTATTCTTAGAAAATTGTTAGTGCTTGTCCCTCAATTATTTTCATTTCTTAAATAAGAATGTGAAGGCCTAAATGTATAGTTGATGCATTTATGTTGAATGTTGTAACACCATTTAAGGGAGAATTGTTTATGTCTACAAGTTCATTTAGGCCATGTTTGATGCTACCAATCAAATATGATTTCCTTGTACTTGTCATTTTTTGAATAATCATCTTGAATGGTGGAGCCCCCTTTTATTTGGCATGGTGTATAACAATTTTGAAGGCTATTTATTGGTTATGTGACAACTCATTTTGTAATGGTTCACTTGAAACCAAATAAATATCTCGTGTTAAGATGACTTATAACACCAAACATAATCATTATGACCATACTTCGATAGTTTGGCACTCTCTTAAACATCACCTTGGTTAGTGATTTACTCAAACAAAATTCCCTTGGTTCACACATAATGTACAAGGCTTTGGCACAGTGCCAACCTTTAACACCATAGCTATTACCATTTTCAATTTGGCATCACTTGAGCATAGTCATCTCTAGAACATGTTGTCTGAATGGATTCTTCATATTAGTGTTGCATTTTGAAACCAAATGGAATGACTACCACAACTCTGTGACACCCTAATTGACTCATTAAATTTTTTTATACATCATCATTACTTCAGTTGGATCTACATTATACCAATCAAATTATCCCAGCTCGGTGCTAGCAATATTTATTTCACATTGCATTGGATTATTCTCTTCATAGTGTTCTTAGCACAAACAATTTATTATACTATTGTAATATATATTATACTATTATATTATATATAGTATTAATATATTTATATTACTAATAATATATGGTATTATATGCATCTATTTAATATATATGATATTATTATTACTTTATTAATATATTATGTATTATTAATAATTAGTAATTACTTCACTACATAAAAGATTATGAATACAATGGTGAGCAAAATTAAGAAAGGTGTGAATTTTGCAATGAGTGCAGCAAACCAGGGATTGTCCTTAGGAATCCCCTCTAATGGACCTTCAAACATGGGCAGTCTCATTTCCTCCTTCAGTGCAGATGGTACAATTAGGGCAAAGACTGATCCTATTAATAAATTAGGAGGTAGTTCCATTATCCTTGATTTGAAGCAAGGTCCAACAATCTAACTCTTTGATAGTGATCTAGAAGCAAAGATTGAGCATCTCAAGGAATGTGCCTTAATATGCAAGTTCATTGGTTATTGGCCTCATGTGATCATCTTGTATAAGTAGCTTGTAAATAACTATAAGGTCCACAAGGTCAATATTCTTCCCCAAGGTTTTTTTCAAGTGGTCTTTGACAATGCAAAACATAGGGAAGACATTTTTAAACAACCCTAGTTTTTAGGGCACGATGGTTTGTTCATGAAACCTTGGGAAGAAATCTTCAACCCAAGGAGGTGAACTTCAACAAGGTTCCCATCTGGACCTGTCTTTACGAAATCCCTTCATAGCTTTAGAAGGATAAAATTTTCAAACAATTCGGTGATCATTTAGGGTATTTCACCTGCATGACAAAAGTAATGGATACAATTCTCCTTGCATTATATGTCATATTTTGTGTAAATATTGATCTTTCCAAGTCCCTTTCCTTATCAATCCAATTCAAATCTAAAACTAAGGAATGGATTCAAGATTTAGACTATGAAAATGTCCCCTTTCATTACATAAACGATCACTCTCATGGCCATTTTTATAATTTCCCTCTCCAAATACAGCAGGTAGAGAAAGATGAAGAGGGCTTCATTGAGCCAAAAAAGAACATAAGGGTGAAATCCAAAGAGTGGATGCCATCTATGGTTACTGAGACTCCAATAATGCAATTGACCAACAAATTTGCTCTTCTAAAAGAGGCAAAGGTAGATTTTATTGCCTCGATTGGCCCAGGGTCAGCTAGGGACACTTTTGTGAAAGATGAAGCTCCCACACTCCCTAGCGTTCAAGGCCTAGACTAGATTTTAGAGGGTCTTCATCCCCTACCCCCTATTGATGCTCCATTGGCACTTGAATTGGGGGAGTTTTTAAACTTGGAGGAAGATTAGGAGAAGGATGGGCATACTTTGGAAGGGTTTTATAACCTATCCTAGTCTTGAATCAAACATCTACTCAATAATCTGGGTATGTCCCCACTTGAAGTTTGAAATCTTGCCACTAAATTAGTTCAAAGTTATAAATGCAAATCAGGTAGGCCTCCTCTTTCTAACTCTAGGAATATTGACACTCAAATTAACAATGGGAAAGGAAGTTAGAATCAAATATATGAAATGCTCTCTAAGTAAAATTATAATCCCATCATAATTGAAGAGGAAAAAAGGGGGGGGAAGAGAGGGCTAATCTTCCCTCAAAACTGCTCAAAAGTAAATCTCTGCTTATGGGGGGTAAGCCTCTCACTTGAAGCAATAGTGGGCCAAAATATTCTCAATGTTAATAATTTCTTATAACTTGTGAGGGCTTAATACCCTAAACAAATAGAGGCTCTTTAAATAGTTCACAATGTTTAAGAACTAGATATAATACTAATCCAAGAAACAAAAATGGATGACACCTTCTACTCTAATGTCCTCAAAAGCACATGGAAAAATTGTAATTACTTATTTAAAGATTCCATTATCTCCTCTAGTGATCTTTCCATGCTTTGGAACCCCTCAACATTTTTAGACACTTTTTTGTATCACTTGTTAATTGGTAAGTTTCAAAGTTAAGTATCACTGTGTCCAACCATAGCTTCATTTATGCCAATATTTATGGCCCAAACACTAGTTTAGGAAGGAATCTTTATTGGTTGTCTCTCAAAAATATCAAAGCCTTACACATGATTTACAAATGGATCCTTAGAGGTGACTTCAACATGGTCACCTCCCTTTTAGAGAAAATTGGGGGCTCTGGGACCCTCTCCCTCTCTGCCTATAATTTGGCTTCCTTCATGGAAGACATTTTTGCCTTTGATGTGAAACCCAATTTTGCATCTTACATCTAGTTAAATAGATAAGTAGCTACTACCTTCATTGTGGAAAGATTTATATTCCTCCTTAGTTTGGATTGAAATCAACAAGACTACCTTTTTGAATTAAATATCCTAATGGAAGCTAGCTCTAATCACTGGCCCATTTGTTTGACCATCTCCAAAGCCATCCATCTATGTCTTAGGCCCTTCAAATTTGAGCTAATTTAGACCAAAGAGCATTCCCTTTTGGATAAAATCAAAGGCTAGTGGGACACCTTAATCTCAAGATCAAGTCAGTTTAAACTAGTTCAAAAGTTAAAGATTTTCAAACTTTAGCTCAAAGCTTGGAACAAAAAGATCTTTGGCACTCTGTCTAATAAAAAATAAATGTTGTAATCAAAACTTTTAGATTTGGTAGAAGAGTATTATCCTCAATGGCATGAATGAAGATCACAAGTCTGAGGAATAAAATATCTTAGGTGATTATAATAGGCTTCTCTTGCAAGAATAAATACATTGAAAGTAAGAATATAGAGTCAGACGGCTCAAATAAGGGGATAGGCATACATGCTTCTTTCACAAATTTGTGATCATGCGAAGAAACTTCAATATAATCTCTAATGTTGTCACACCCAAAGGATTCACTCTCTCTAAATACATTCAAATGAAGAAGGAAGCATAGAAATACTCCAAAAGTCTTTTCTCAAAATCAGAGATAGACAAATCCACTGCTAAGGAATAAATTCTTAGTCAGATCCCCTCCTTGATCTATGGGGCTAATAACCTCTCCTTGAATGGCCCCATTTTTGAGGATGAAGTCAAAAACATTATTTTATCTTTAAATCTGGATAAGGCCCCAGGGCTAGATGGATTCTCAGCCAGATTTTATCAATCCTACTAGAATATTATGGGTCCAGATGTCACAACTACAGTTCAAGAATCTAACATTTCCAAGGAAGTTTTGAAGTAGATGAATTCAACATTCAGTTCCCTCATTCCAAATAAATAATATGTAAGATAATAATATTATTATAGATCCATCTCTCTTTTCAATGTTTATTACAAATTCATCACCAAGATAATGGAAAATAGATTTAAAAAAGTGTTTTTTTAAAATCATCTCCAAGGAGCAAGGGAGTTTCATGGAAAGGAGGAAAATTCTTGATGGTATCATCATTGCCCATGAGATGGTACACTCAATATCTTCTCAAGGCCAAAGTAACATGTTGATAAAGTTAGATATGAACAAAGATTTCAACAGGGTCAATTAGGATTTTTTCCTTAGCATTTTGGAAAAGTTTATATTTGATAAACTTTGGAGGAATTGGATCCTCAGCTATATCAACTCTCCAAAATACATGATCCTCATCAATTAAGAGTATGCTGGTTTTTTTAATGTTCTAGATGTCTGTAGCAAAGTGACCCTTTGTCACCCTACATGTTCATAATTGTAGAGGAAATTTTAAGTAGAAGGCTCATGTAGCTAAAATTCAAGAATGTTTTGAATAGAATATTTGTAGCTTCCAATTCTCCCAGATTCATTCACCTCTAGTTTGTTAGTGTCACTGGTGTAGTTGAAACTGCATCCATTGAGAAGGAAACCTCTTTCAAGAAAACTCTTGATCTATATGAACAAGCTATTGGATAGCAAGTCAACACAAAAAAACCCAAGGTATTATTCTTTAAAACTAACATGTTCACTCAACTAGTTATCTATAGAATTATCAACATCAATCCAGGTTGTCTCCCTTACTCCTACCCTAGTATTCATCTCTTTTATGGGAGAAAATCCTTGAAGATTTAGAAAATAATGATTGACAAATCTCTTTGAAAGTTGGAAGGTTAGAAGGGCAAATGACTCTCGTTTATAGGTTGTATTCAATTTATCAAATCTTGCTTGCAATCCATGTCGATATACATGAATCAATTCTACCCATTCCTTAAAAAGTGGAAATATGTCTCAAATCCATTCAAATCATATTCGTTTGGGGAGGAACTAATGAGGTCATAAAATTACCTTTGGTGAAATGGGAAAAAACTTGTCTTCCCTGTGATTGGGGAGGGCTTGGATTCAGACTCAATAGAAACATGAATTAGGCTTTGGTAGCCATGTTGGTCTGGAGACAATATATTGAAAGACACACTCTCTAGATCATCATCATCAAATAAATTACTTAGATAGCATGCTCCCAAAAAGGATATTCTCTATTAAAACATATAGAACATGTTCACATGCTTATAATTTGATGATCAAATCCAATCTCATCATCAAACCTCTACTTTGATGAAATGTTGGTAAGGGAAATAAGGACAAATTCCAAGTAGACTCCTAGATATGCTCATCTCCTCTCTACAATTTGAACAATATCCAAAATATTTGTACTTGGTGCACAAAGCATGTCATAGTTATTACCCAAGAATATTTTAATAGGGATAAATATGATTGATTAGATTTTCATGTATAAAGTCATCTCACATATTAAAATGACACTCTCTTTTCCACTCCTGATCCCTTTTACTTCAAAAAGAAGGATGACAAGTTAATTTGGTTGGGATCTTTGACTGGTAAGTATAATATGAAATATGGCTCCAAAATATCCTTGAAAATAAACTCCCAAGATGCAAGTACTTTTCTCACCTCCTAGGTTTAGTTTAAACATGGCCTTCCTAAGGCAAATGCTTTTCTTTGGACTACTTGATGGGATTGCATCCTTTCTTTTCACAATCTCAGGAAAAGAGGATTTTAAGGTCCTTCCAGATGTGTGATGTGCTAAAATCATGAATAAGAATTGGATCATCTTCTCATCCACTGCCAATATTCAATGAAAATCTAGAGCTCACTTCTCTAAAGATTCAATCTCAGCTTTATTTTCTCAAAAATAGTTAAGGAAGCAATTTCAAGTTGGGTTTTTAATTCAAAACTCATCCAATTCAGCAAATTTGGGATTTCACTCATAGCCATTATTTACTGGAACATTTAGATAGAGATAAATAAAATAATATTTAAAAATGAATCTAAATAAGCTCCCCTAATCATTGCTTCCATTACAAAAATTATTAAAGAATAATTGATCTCTTCGCCTCCAAAACTCAAAAAAAAAATCCTCGAAAGATTATCTTCTCTTTTTCAATTGGAAAGATCCTCTTATTATCCTCCCTGATAATAGGGTTAGCAAAAATTCTAAGAATCAATTTCCAACTAGATGGTCTCTTCCTTAGGGTCATACAATCAAGCTTAAATTTGGAGTCATAAAGGGTAACCCATGTTGGGTGGGAGCCATAGGTGTTTTCAAAAACTCTGATGACAACTTTCTAATTGGATACAGTGAAGCTTTGGGTAGATGCACTAATAGCTTCACTTAATCTAAGTCTCTTTGGAGAGGGATCTCCATATCATTGCAAAAGATTTGGACTAGTCTTGATATTGAAGGTGACTCCCAATTCATTATGGAATCATTGAATTTAGGAAACATCACTAATTATAATATTAATAATTTATTAGAGGATTGTAAAAATTATTAAGATAATTTCATGCGCTTTAATCTCCAACATACTTGTCATGAAGGCAATCAGGTTGCGGACCACTTTGTAAATATGTGTGTTAGGCTTAACTCCTAAAACAACCACTTAGAGCTTATTCATGTGCTAAATGTGGAATCAAAGGCCAAGAATTTTAATGAGTTAGATCATCATCATATCTCAATCAATTCTAATAATGATTTAAGTGATTATCCCCTATAAAATCATCACTCAAGGCATTTACCTTTATTTTTGGTGGCTCGATGATAAAATGAGTTGGGATGGAAATCAATATGTGTGGTAACAAGCATATGTGGGATCTCTTTACTAATACCATCGCTAACCTAACTTGGTCATTTTGAGCTTTGTTTCGGTTGAGAAGCAGATTAGAGAAAATAGGAGGTTTTTGGTGACATGAAAATCCCTTTGGTTAGCTTAGGTCCCTCCAAGAGAACTCGATAAAGTAAAGGAAAGTCATGTAAATCAAAATTATCAAATAAATGAATTCAAACATGCTTCATAATTATTCCTTAGACAATGTACACCACTCTTTCTTGGGATTGGTAAATGAATTAAAGTTAAGTCACTTACTACATTTTGGAAATTTTTTTGATAAGAAAACAAGAACCATGGCCAAAGAAGCTTGAATTTATTACATAATGGTCTTGTTGATGGGGTGTGTTGACCAATTTTGACTTTTAGGTCAAACTGGGGCACCCCTAGATAAAAATTAGTTTTAAATGATTTTATGAGGCCTAATATATTCTCATGGGATGTATTACATGTTATCTGATGTCATTTAAGGTCATCCTAGCCTTAGTCTTAGTTATTTTAGTCAATTTGTCAATTTGGGGTCATTTTATGTGATTTTAAGGGTCATTAATGCAAGTGGCATGGTTCCAAAGGTGCCTAAGAGTATTTTTATTTTAAAATGTCTAATAGGTTAGTATAACTATCAATGATGTTAGTTACATAAGAATATCATAGGTTGTCTAATTGAAATTATAGAAACCAACTAAAAAAAGGAGAAAATAGCACTTGTACAACTCATGGGGAAGTGTGCCACATAGAAGAAGATTATGGAGGGCCTATTAACCTTATTAACACTCATCTTGATGTTTATATCACTCTATAAATGACATTTTGAGTCCAAAACCATTATGCACCTTTCTTCGTTTCTTAGACACACATAATTGACTTTCAGGTTTTTGATCAATACGGACAGCTAAAGATGTAACTTCAAATAATTTTAGGAGGTTATAATAACCTCATATGCCTTAATTTAAATATAAATATTTTGAATAATAGAGGCCTTTGCTTCATGAACCATCCTCATTAAGTTTATTGTACTTTTTTGGTAGGTGTTTTATGCACCCTATGGGTTTTTCTCTATTTTGGTCAAATCTATATGAAAAAATTGGTGATGTTGGATAAAAATTATGTTTAATTAATTATTAGATGGTCTCCATTCTTATTTTCATGTTTCATGATGTTTGGATGAGCAAGTTAGTCCATGATGCAATAAGGTGTCACCATATGCAATTTCAGTTGAAGTGTTTCTTGTTTACTGAGTGTTTTCCCCTGTAGGGGTACCATATATCTTTTAAATGGTTTTATAAAAGTATTTGGGTCATGTGACCACATTCTTCCATGTTTTGGCTTCACCATCTCATGTCTTGGGTAATTTGCAATCTTGTCATTCCCCATTGTCAACTTCGTGTTTAACTTTAATTGCAGTCACATGTATGAGCTTGTCTATCTTGTTCTTGAAGTTTTATTCATGGTTTATTAGTTTTCCAATCCATAAAATTTTGAAATAGTCCATTTTGATGTTTGGAGGAGGTGCAATTTTATTCCCAAGCCTATTCATCATGCTAAAATAGTCATGAGATGCCTATGCCTACTTTATCCTAGATGTACGCAAGTGTTTTCAGGTTGGAAAAGGTGTAATGAATTTATTTTCAAGGTTTCCTTGATGTATATCACCTATTTGAAGGTTGATAAATGCATTTGAGTGATTTTTAAGCTTTTCCCTAACATGTTCTTGCCCAATTCCATGCCCTGCCTATATAAAACATCCTAATGCACACCTACAGGGCCTTGTTGATGTCATGTTGATGTGTGGAGAGGTGTACATTTACTCCAACTTATTATAATTGATAAAAGTGTGTTATGATGTTGGATAAAATCATATAGGGTTCATATACATGGGGAGTTTCATGTTATTCACTTTTAGCTCACTATAGTGTATCAAAACATCCACCTACAAGTGGTTGAGTAGGGTACCAAAAGCTTACATGAATAAATGCAGGTAACTTGACACATTTTGAAACATTGGTATGAGGATCAAGCCTTGATAATACATATAAAGTGTCAAGATGGTAAGGAAGTATGAAACCAACTTGAAGAGCCAAAAGACTATGTTTTGGGAAATTGTCCCCAAAAGACCAAAACAAAGGTCTAAGGGGTTTTCATAACTTTATTTCAACATGTTTCAAAAAAAATCGAAGACATTTGAATGACTAAACTTGATTGCCTCTAGTATAGACTAGGTCCATGCCAAGAATTAAGGTTAGAAACTAAAGGGAGATAGGTTTTTGGAGATCTCAAACATGCCTAAGAAAACACTAAAATATTTCATTGAAGTCTACAAGGTTGTAGGAGCAAATGACCTTTTGACACCATAGGGAGAAACATTGAACATTCTCATGGATAAGATGGTTTTAATAGATGGAAGGTTAGACTAATGGCTTAAAAGTAAGCAAGAAAGGATTGAAATGTTCCCTTGTAACTCCCATGACTTTCTATAGGTGTCCCTTATATGGATAACGCACATCTATAGTAAGGTTAGATCAATGACCCCAACCTTAATGTCATTTTGATACTTTGAGGTCTTGAAAGGTGAGTGTAGGATCAAATATGTATTTTGTGAAAAAAGGGTTCAAGGGGAGGTTATTTATCATCTTGACTAGACTCATTTGAAGCAATAGATGCTACATGAATCAATGAGATCAAAGTGTCTCAGTCAACAGGGAAAAGCTAACATGAGTGTGTAAGTGTGTTTTTAGGTAACTTAGAGTGACTTTCATGTTAGGAAATGATGTTTTGTGACTTCAAGGGTTTACCAAGGATTATTTTAACATCATGTACAATCCCATTATAATCATAGACACCTATAGGTAGTAGTCTACATCAAAGTTGCTCAGTTATCTGGAAGAGGACTCAGTCTAATAGTTGAAGGTGTATATTAAATGTTTACAAAATTTAATATGACAAAAAAAACAACTAGGAACATTCTTCATTAATGTAATGAGCTTCATAATATCTAGGCAAAATAATTTAACATAAAAGTAGGGGCAAAGTCAGGGTGTCCCAGTCAAAGTACAGTAGGGTATCTAGTTTTGACTAAGAAGTGTATATGAGGCCCAAGAGGGAGTTTGGGTGATTGGCCAAGCATGTGGTCATATAAATAAATTTTATGTTAACTTAATGAACTATAAACATCATGCAATAAACCTCCAAAGTATCTCTTGTACCCCTTTGTGCACCTACAGCCACCATGTTGCAGTCTTAAACATGAAGGTGAATGAAGAGATGAACTTATGAATGAGATAAAGGAAGGCATTAATCATATAAATATGGTTCATGATTGACCAGGAATATGTTTATAAAATCTTCATAAATCCTTTAATATTACCACCCACTCCTCTTCATAACCAAAGTTATCAGTTTGTACAATTATGTTAAGGAGCTCTTTGTTAAATAGGTAAGAATGAGAATTAAAGAGAGAATGGGTTGTTTAGGTGAATTTAAAGCTCCATTATCATGAATTGGATATTAATAACATGATATAAAGGCTTAATATAATTTTATCTATCCTTGATAATTCATTCTTGGGATGAAGGAAAATATGCAAGAAATAGGGTTTTTAGAGGCCTTTTTGGGGCATTTGGAGCTGGTTAGACACCTAAACCATGGAATCAAGAAAACACATTTGGTAAATATGATCATAAAAACTTTTAAAATTTCCAAAAATAATAAATTTTCCAAATTTATAAGGTATATACTTCGCTATTTTGTCTCAAAGACCAGTCAATCTAAGAAAATCAGGGTTTGGCAAAGTAAGCTAGTAACGATAAAATGAGCCAAAGATTTGATATGGAGATTTGGAAACCTAATAGAAACATGTTTTGATGTTTATGTAAGGTTAATATTTTTTTATAATTACTATAAAAAGATCATATCTCTCTCTATGACCAAAATTCCCCTTGTATACAATCCAACTAGGCAAGTTTCCACTAGGTCTAGTTGGTGAATGAGATAAGAAGATGAATAAGGGTGATTGGGGAGTTATTAAATAGTAATTTAAGATAAAATTGGATTTTAAAATTAATTATACACCAAAATACCTATGAGATATCATTCCTAGCATCCAAATCTAACATGGTGCCTATTAGACCTATTAGGCCTTGAGGAGACCTACAACCAATTGGGGGTCCATCTTCATTTCTAGTTCTTGGTGAACTATCTAGTTGATTGAGGTATGTTATGAAGTTTTATATGGACATGTTTGAACTTATATTATGTTGGGTAACTTACAAGAAATCCATTTATATCCAAGAGAGAGTACAAGCATACAGGAAAAGCAAGGACAAGCTCGATGAGGTGTTTTCAAATGCTCATATCTTTTCTAAGTATTTACATGGGAACAAAAGGAATTTGGAGGGATTATCAAGCTCCCTTGGTGTCAATTTTTTGTCATTAAGTGTCAATTCCAAATTCAAATATTTATGAACAAAGATTAAGACCAAAAATTGCCTAAAACCCTACTAAACCCTCAGCCAGGACCCAATGGAGAAAACAAGCTTGGAGATCTATCAAAATGACATAGTTTGGAAATGATATACATTTTATAATGTATAGGAATCCATCAGGATATCTCCCACCAAGATGAGTTATATAGAATTGTATGGAGAACATGCAAAATAGGGTATTTTTTACCATTTTTTGTATTTTGTAGGTTTTAGGAGGTTTCAAAAGATAAAATAAAGTTTTTATGAAATATATAAACTTTTTATAAGCCCAAATGGTCATTTAATGCTTTATAAAATTTTATAAGTGTTCAAACAATTTCCTTCATCTCAGCCAGTGAAAATTGGCATAGTGGACACAAGGGTGAGAAGGGTGAAAACTCCAAGTGTGAGCCTTTTTAAATCATGCTAGATTTATCTAAGGATATGGAAGGTATTTAAATGTTCATTCATTACCTCCCACGTATTTTCATGTAAAATAAAGGCAAATGTTAAGGCCAAGTGTGAGGGGTGACTGAAAAAGAAGTTTTTTAGACTGCAGACAATGATGGCTTCCTTATAGAAGTTTATAGATGAGTAAGAATGCAACCAATGAATGTAGATGCATGCCTAAAATACTTTACTCTTATCCCAATCATCATACCTATCCCTATTCAATTATTGTACTTTCAAATAGGTTCAAATTATGTAGGCAATTTTTTTGAGCCAAAACTAAGAGTTTTATGCCATTTTTCACAAGTTTCATGACTTGTATGGACACTTGGTCCTCCTAAAATTGCATGGTTTATACCTTATCTCTTTATCATTCAATTTTAACATATTTTCTTATATTTATTGTTAGGGTGTGGAGCTAAAAGCTTCAACCGTTTGCACACACATGAAGAAAGGATGCTGAAGAACCAGAGCCACCGGCGTCGGCAGTATGACCGACGTCGGTCAGATGCAGTGGAGAAGGAGATTGGCGACGACAAAGAGTCAGCCGACGTCGGCAGCACCAGACAAGCAGGGACTGACGTCGGTCGCCTGTGCGGTCCAGAACTGCTGTTTACGAACAGTCAGTTAGTTAAACCGAGTGTTTGCATGCTAAGAGACTATTTTAAGTCGTGAGCTGTGTGTCTAATTTTAGTAGTTAGATGTCTATTTTTGTAAGCATGGGATCTTATTTATAGACCCATAAGGCATGTATTGTAAATTAATTCTAAGGCAAGTAAAGGCATTGAAGCTAGCAAGGTCAAGGAGATCTACAGGTGTAAGGTCAAGGAGATCAGCTATAGCATTCAAGGAGGAATTGTAACTCAGGGTTTAGAGTTGGTTTTGTGTTGAGAAAAAGAGAGAGGGAAGAAGGTCTTGAGGTGTGGCAAGCCTTTGAGGTAGAGGAAGAAGTGGCATCTTCCTTATTTGTATTTTCTTCTAGTATTATCTAATACAATTGTGTGTATTGTCTCTCAAATTCTTTGTTGTCTCATGTTTCTAGCTTCTTAATCATTCTGGTATAATTTCCGTGTTCAATTGCTCATATATAAGTAATCAATTGTGCTACCGTTGGATAAGGGGCCTCCTAACAGTTGGTATCAGAGCTACGGTTTGCAGGAAGCAGGTTATTGTTTTTGATTACAGGTCATTCACAGGGTTTTTTGATTGAGTGGGAGTTTAGCAATGGCAGAAGAAAGCAAGCTACGAATGGAGAAGTTTAATGGCAAGAATTATCAACACTGGAGGATGCAGATTGAGGACTATCTGTATCAGAAGGATCTATACTTACCGTTGGGTGGGGTTGCATGCAAGCCCACAGATATGAAGGATGAAGAATGGAGTGTTCTTGATTGGAAGGCTCTCGGTTCCATAAGGTTGAGTCTTGGAGCTTCTGTGATTTCCAGCTTATCACAGTGCAAAACAATGGAAGAGTTGATAAAGTCCTTGGCAAATTTATACGAAAAGCCCTCGGCTTCTAATAAGGTATACCTTATGAAGCAGCTATTTACTTTGCAAATGCAAGAAGGAGGTTCCGTACATACTCATCTCAGTGATTTCCATGGTTTGGTAAACCAATTAGCTTCAGTCAACATTGTTTTTGATGATGAGGTAAAGGCTCTCTTGATTTTATGTTCTTTGCCTGAAAGTTGGGACAGTATGGTTATGGCAGTAAGTAACTCTGCATCTGCTTCTAAAATCTTAAAAGTTGATGATGTTGTGAGTGTGATCTTGAATGAGGAAATACGCAGGAGAAGCACAGGTGAATCATTAGGGAACGCTCTAAGTGTGGAAAGCAGAGGAAGGCAAAAGGAGAAGATTGAGCAAGGGAAATCAAGGTTGGGAAGGAGATCCAAGTCTAAAGGTATTACCTGCTGGTTTTGTGGAAAGAAAGGACATATAAAGAAGGAGTGTTGGTTGAGAGATAAAGAGAATCAACATACAGGTATGGAAGAAGCAAAAGATGCAAATATTGTGGTACAGGATGCTCTCATACTTTCTTTGGATAGTCACGTAGGATCATGGATATTAGATTTTGGTTCATCTTTTCATGCATCCCCAAATAGAGATTTGTTTCATGAGTATGAACAGGAAGATTTTGGAGTTCTTTATTTAGGGGATGGTACGCCTTGTCAGATAGTTGGCAAAGGGAAAGTGCAGCTGAGATTGCAGATTGACAACACGTGGGTGTTGAAGGAGGTCATGCATGTTCCAATTCTGAAGCAGAGTCTGATTTCTGTAGGAAGGTTGGGAGATGAGGGATGCACAATAACCCTCACAGCGGATTCTTGGAAGGTTTCCAAGGGAGCACTTATTCTAGCAAGAGGTAAGAAAGTAGGTTCTCTTTATCTGTCTACATGTATTACTGATTCCAATTCTAGTGTATATTTGAAGATGTGGCCTAATAGGCTTGGTCACAAGAACAGGGAGGGAATGGAAGTTCTTGATTCAAAAGGTATGTGCACAGATACAGTTCATTGCAGAAAGAGAAAATTTGATGCCTTTGACAGGAACAAAGAAGCCTTGGTGTTTATGGAGGAGATGAAGGACAGAGATCAGTCACAGGGGCTGAATAAATCTGAGCAGGGCAGCATGGACAGAGGTATGATCCAAGAAGAGCTCACGGATGAAAAATTCATCACTTACAGGAACACACAGACACTGATGTCGGCAGCTTGGCACCGACATCAGTCATCCAGATATCGACATCGGTCATGTGCAGACCAGTAGGGTCGATAGGTTGGACAGGAGAAGTCCGACGTCGGTCATCAGGATCGATGTCAACAGAAGGGACGCCGGCGTCGGCCAGGGGTAACGACGTCGGCAGTCAGGGTCAGTGCAGGGAACCGACATCGATCGGGAGCAGACTGGGAGATGGCCTAGATTGGTCATTGGAACGGATGTTGGGTGAATTACTAAGTCTCAAACACCCATGTGGAGGTCAGGAAAGGTATGTGAACCTCATATTCGTTGTTCACCTTCTTTATGTTGCTTACTGTTAGTCATGAACTAGGAAGATAGAGGAAGCAATGCAGGTAGAATCCAGAAATAGTGGGAGCTTGACATGGATGAGGAGTGTGAGTCCTTGGAGTAAAGCCAAACAGGTACTTGTTGGTGGAGTTGTCAGCTGGATAGAGGGATGGATTCCTGTTTTAGAGAAGAGAGTGGATGGACATCTGAGACAGAAGGCTATGCTATATGGTCTTGAGTTAGCTGCAAGGCAATGGAGGTTTGACCATTGTATTTTATCTTTACCAGGTTGGATAATATTAGCTACATTATCCTGTTACTGTATTGTGTTACTTTTTGCAGGGTTGCATTTACAGGGAGTTTTCTGAGCTAAGGGTAAAGTTGGTTCAGAAGTATGTCATGAAGAATTTGGGAGCAGCAAAATTCTTGTGGCATAGGTGACAGGGATAGCATCACAGGTTTGTGTGGTGGTTGGTCTTCAAGGGTGACTTTGAAGAGGGATACAAAGCCTAAGGAACAAAATAGATGGTGTACAGGTACAGGTATAGGTTGCAACTATTTATCTCCAAGTGGGAGATTGTTAGGGTGTGGAGCTAAAAGCTTCAACCGTTTGCACACACATGAAGAAAGGATGCTGAAGAACTAGAGCCACCGGCGTCGGCAGTATGACCGATGTCGGTCAGATGCAGTGGAGAAGGAGACTGGCGATGGCAGAGAGTCAGCCAACGTCGGTAGCACCAGACAAGCAGGGACCGACGTCGGTCACCTGTGCGGTCCAGAACTGCTGTTTACGAACAGTCAGTTAGTTAAACCGAGTGTTTGCATGCTAAGAGACTATTTTAAGTCGCGAGCTGTGTGTCTAATTTTAGTAGTTAGATGTCTATTTTTGTAAGCATGGGATCTTATTTATAGACCCATAATGCATGTATTGTAAAGTAATTCTAAGGCAAGTAAAGGCATTGAAGCTAGCAAGGTCAAGGAGATCTACAGGTGTAAGGTCAAGGAGATCAGCTATAGCATTCAAGGAGGAATTGTAACTCAGGGTTTAGAGTTGGTTTTGTGTTGAGCAAGAGAGAGAGGGAAGAAGGTCTTGAGGTGTGGCAAGCCTTTGAGGTGGAGGAAGAAGTGGCATCTTCCTTATTTGTATTTTCTTCTAGTATTATCTAATACAATTGTGTGTATTGTCTCTCAAATTCTTTGCTGTCTCATGTTTCTAGCTTCTTAATCATTTTGGTATAATTTCCGTGTTCAATTGCTCATATATAAGTAATCAATTGTGCTACCGTTGGATAAGGGGCCTCCTAACATTTATAAGTGTCCAAGTGACTTTTGGACTTCCCTTGTCTTACTCTTCTATATATATATATATATATATATATATATATATTGACTCTTTTGGCTCTTTTGAGCAGCCTCCATTGGTTGATGGTGAACCCCTGGCCAATTTTTTACTTTAATTACTCTTGAAGAAATAAAAAAATTATTTTTCCTACGTACATACTGTACAATTTAGTTTTATTGAAATCTTGTTGGTCATGTCTAGTAGAAGATGATCTTTTCTAGCATGTTATCCTTGAGTGTTCACCAAGTGTGCAGAAGAGCAACTGTTATAGGTATTTGTTAGTGTTATTTTCTAAGTGTAAAAGTTTCTTAGAATTTTTTCATGATTTTATTCCATAATTTAGTCATTCATTACCCTCTTAAGTATCAAAATGCCTTCTTGAACCTAGCTTATGAAATACTGATGTGACAATGCAACTTGAATTATGAGTTTTGTGTGAAAGAATATTTGTTTAGCTATAAATTCAATCAATAGGAGGAAATATAATATTGATGCATCACCTTTTTTATCTTTCTTAGTTTTTTTCTTAACCCTTTTCATCCAAAGTTGATAGGCAAGAAATTACTTCAAAGAGTGCATCAAGGGAACTATCCCTTCTAGAGATTCATCTTATCAAATTTTTTACCCACAGAAAGAGAGATGTTTCTATCATGCCACTTGGATGAGGAGAGATAGGCATCTCCTTAATGGGTGAAATCCAACTAAAAATAGATTTTAGCATTCCTGGTGGGACACTAAGTCCTAGAAGATTGTCAAAGATTGGTGTTGGTCTTAGCATAATTGTAGCTATAAGAACATCTACATTCAATACCTGGTGACTCCACTAAAGTTTTCAACTCTTTGTTTTTTTATTATTCCTAATTTCCATGACAAATGTGACCACTAGGTCTGATGCTAAAGGTAAACACTTTTAGTTTGTGTAATTGCCTTTGTATTCTGTCAAAAGGTTCAAGTTTGTGAATACTCATCTTTATTCAAGAGAGTTGGTGTTTAAGAAGTCTAAGTTCTTATTTATTTCAACCCTTAATAATCATAAATTTCATTCCAATATGGATATAAACCAACCTTTTGTACCTTTCACTAGATCATCTCCTTTGAATCTTGCCCAATGCGACCAAATTCTAGGAGCAACCCTTAGGAGTGTTCCATATTTTAGTGAAAAAGGTCTTATTACTGCCATTAAACATATTAGAAACATATAAAAATTCTATTATATCCATAATATTATCTAAGATAATGTGGATATTAGTTTATTGACATTATCTTTGAAAGGTAAAGCTTTGGATTGGTATAGGACTCTATCTAAAAATTATATTGGTTCATGGGATAAACTAGGAGATCTATTGACTAAAAGGTTTGGAGAGAAGAGTGATCATCTATCACTAGCTGATAAATTGACCACTATCAAGAGGGCACAACAAGATTTTATGCAATATTTTAACACTAGATCTCAAAAATCATGGGATAGAATCCCAGCCCTTGTGAGACCTACTCCACACTATGCCTTCTTGTACTATCTAAAAGCATTGAATAGTGATGTGTCCATGATGATTCAATCCATGGGTGGGAATACACTACATGTTGCCTATTATATAGCCATCAATGTTGAGAATTGTCTTGTTTAATTAGGGAATATTTCTCCTAGGCCACCAATGTCATTGTTCCCTGATTTGTAGCCTCCTAATCAAGTTACATTATCTACCTTGGCTCATTTTCCTAGTCAAGAAAGGTCTACCATTGTCCCCATAAATGAGATTCATGAATTCAATAGTTTTCTCCAAAGTGTCACTAATGAATTTTTTTCCTCAAAAGGTAACAAGCTCAAATTTATAGACCTTATCATCCCTATAATCAGTTTGGACAAGTAAATTGGCATCCTTTTCAAGGCAATAATCAGGGATAAGGTCAAATCACTCAAGCTAGATCTTACCAAATTTAAATCATAATGATGCCTCATCTTGTAAATATCTTATTCCCACTCAAAATAATGTTTTTTAATAATAACCGTGTTATCCATCCTATGACCAAAATCGGGGCCAAGTTGTATATGTCAATGAAATGCCTAGTCAAAACATGACAATGCAATGAAATCAAGCATATCAAGTTTCCACTTTTAAGATGCCAATTCCAAATGGAATGAAAATTATAATGGAGAGAGTAAAAAAACATATCTGATTCTACTCTCATAAATCATTTGGAGGGAGAGTTTTGTTCCATCAATCATTTGGGGAATTCAAGCAATGTGAATGCTAGTGTGGCTTCTAACACTAGGTCTAAGAAGAGGGTTGTTGAAGAGATAAAAGGGGTTAATCAAGGACCTATTTTGACTCCTACAATATCTCTAATGGTTTTTGGGTCTAAATCAGCTCCTAAGGTATAGTAAAATTAGAATTTTCAAAATGTAAGGCCTGCTCCTACACATCCACCTTCACATGATACACCATAAGGCACTAGTGCTTCCAAAGAGCCTCTTAAGTTGATCAATACTTCTACCAATTTTTTGGATAAAATGAATAATTTTCACATGAATATTTCATTATGGGATTCATTAACAATACATAGACAAAAGGACATGCTTCAAAAGGAATTGTAAGGACTTGGTAAGCAAGTTGGATCAACTAGGAATGAGAATGTTGACTTAGTAAATGAAACTCAACCCATTGATGAACAAGTGAAGAAGATTGATAAGATTATTTTTTACCTATCATTGATTATTTGTGATTTATTAGCTCATAATTTCCTCATAGATAGTGGGGATAGTACTTTAGTTATGCCCAAGTTTATAGCGGATAAACTAGGCCTCAAGCATGAGCTAATGGTTAAAAGAGTTTTACAATAGGATGGATCACCAGCAAAGACCTTGGGAGTGGTCAAGGATTTTAAATTTATTTTACATGCTTTTCCTAATTTTTCCATTCCTTATGATGTGTTTGTGTCATATTTACCTCCATATTTTGCTCTTTATTTGTCAATAGGGTTTACAGCTAAGATAGGTGGATACTTGGCAGCCAATTAGTCCTATATGGTTTTTAGGATGAAGTATGGTACTAAAGTGAAGATTGAATTAGAACCTATCCACCACGATCACTTAGATCCTTACATGCCTAAAGTGGTAAATGTTAATTATGCCATTATTGATGAGGAAGAAATTCACAAATATCAATCTCCAACATCTTCTCTTGAAGGACTTTCTGATTTGTATTTAGATGAATGGGGAAATGTAAATTATGAGCATGATCCTTAAAAATTTGTAGAGAAAGTTGGTCTTGGAGTATATTTCATTCATGAGTAAGACTCTTTCATGCCAAATTTGATGAAGCCAAGTGAATACATGGATGGTTTATGGCATCTTTTCTTTGATAAATCAATAAGTAAGATTAAGGCAGGTGGTGGAGCAATGTTGGTTTCTCCTTCCAAGGAAAGGTACTTTTCCACTTTCAGATTTCAATTCTCTTATACTTGTAATGTGGCAGAATATGAGGCCCTCATTCATGGCCTTACGTGGGATAGGAAGAGAGGTGTGAAAGAGTTACAAGTGTATGGTGATATTGAGTTGATTGTGAATCAATTAAGAGGCCAAAATGTGAGTAAGAACTCTTTAGTTAAGTCATATAAGCATAGAGTGTGGGATCTTGTGGAGAATTTCAAATCTTTCAACATCACATCTATCCCAAGAGAAGACAACAAACATGTTAATAAGTTGGCAGTAATTGGAGCTCAATTTGATGTTCCAAAAGGGATAAAAGAAGATAAGAACTAGCCACATCTCAAGGTGATTGTAAGGCCTTCCATACCTGATAATGTAACTAATTGGCAAGTGTTTGATAGTGACAAAAAAATAGAACTTTTTATACAAGAGGAGGCTGATATTTCTTCCAAGAATCAGTCCAAACTACAATAGTAATATGAAGGAAAAATTGTATAATTGAAGTCAAACAAACTCCCTAAAGGCCTAGTCACACTTGAGGGTGTCTTCAATGATGATGACCTATTAAATAAAAGGTAAGCATGTATACTAAGCAAGAAAAATATGAGAAATTAAAAATCTTCAAGGATAAGTTGTTTTCACTTAGGAAGGTATTTACTAGTGAAGAAAAACATGCTTTCATTGAGTTATATATAGATTTTTTTGATGTATTTGCATGGGAATATAGTGATTTGAAAGGATTTAACCCAAACTTAGCTTAACATACCATAAATCTAGATAAGAATGATAAGCCTATCAATTAAAGACAAAAGCCAATCAATCCTAAGATTGAGCCTCTCATGAAGAAGGAATTCACTAAGTTGATTGAGTCAAAAATTATTTTCCCTATTAAACATTCATCTTGGTTGGCAAACTTAGTCCCCGTTAAGAATAAAAATGGGGAAATTAGGTTATGTGTTGATTTTAGGGAATTTAATAGAGTTTATTTGAAGTACCATTATCCTCTCCCTTCCATGGAAAAAAAATTTCAAGTTGTGGTAGGTAGTGAAAGGTTTTCTCTCCTTGATGGGTATTTCGGGTACAATCAGATTTTGGTGAAGGAAAGTGATTAATATAAGATAGCCTTTACTACTAAATGGGATATGTATGATTATAGGAAAATGAATTTTTTCTTGTCTAATGTTGGAGCTACATTTCAATGTGTAATAGATATGGATTTTCAAGGACTAATAAATGATATTGTGTTGGCATATCTTGATGATGTCACAATTTTTCTAAAGATGCAAAAGATCACTTGAATCACCTTAGGTAGATTTTTGAGAGATGTAGATATTTTTGAATCTTTCTTAACCCAAAGAAGTGTGTGTTTTTTGTACATAAAGGTAAATTTTTAGGACACATTATCTCAAAGAAGGTCCTATCCATATATTCTGAAAGGGTGAGTGCAATCTTGGCATTGGTTGTGCCCAAACACAAGAAAGGTTTGCAAAGGTTCTTTGGGAAAATTAATTTAATAAGGAGGTTCATCCTTTATTTTGATAATTTATTCAAGCCTCTAACCTATATGTTAAGGAAATATGAAGTTTTCACTTGGACTAGAAGGAAGGAAAGTTTTGAAGAAATTAAACAAGTTATTGCCCAAGCTCAAACTCTTACAAGTCCTAAATTCTAAAAGGATTTCAAATTGTATACCTTTGAAAATTAGGAGGTAATATATCCCATGCTTATTCAATCAAATGAATAAAACTTGGAGCAACCTATTGCCTTCTTTAGTCAAGGTTTGGAACGATATGAGGTAAGATACACCTATGTTGAGAAGCAAGTACTTTCAATTGTTAGAATTTTAAAGAAGTTTAGGCAAGTGTTATATAACACCAAGATTCACATATTTGTACCTCATCCTAGTGTCAAATATTACCTTTTGATCAAAGACTTGAATTAAAAAAGGGTTGGTTGGATCATAAAAGTGATGGAGTATGATGTAGAAATCAAGACAACCAAGCTAGTGAAAGGGAAGGGGTTATGTGAGCACCTTGATTCAAATTTTAAGGAACAAAAGGACTATTTTTTGGCACTTCATGATGACCCTATGATAACTACATCTTCATCAATGAGGAGTTGGACACAAGATATGATCCATTAAATTGGTGAGTGTCCACAAGGCTTAAATAGAGATAGAAAAAGGTAATTTAGATTGAAATTGATTCCTTGTGTACTCATTAATGGAGTGTTATTTAGGAAGGAATCCTTAGGTGTGTTATTAAGGTGTGTTTAATTAGATCAAATTGAGAAAATATTACTTGAGTTTCATGATGGACCAGTTGGTGGTCACTTTGCTCTAAGAACCATAGTTGTTAGGATTATGAGGGATATATACTTTTGGCCTAGTTTGTTTAAAAACACCCATGTTTGGGTAAGGAAGTGTCAAAAATGTTCTCTCTTTGATGGTAAAAAAAATCTTGTTTCCTTGCCTCTTCCTCCAATTTAGGTTGATCAACCCTTTATGCAATGGGGTTTAGATTTCATAGGTCTAATCAACCCACCTTCTAGTGTTATCCATAAGTGAGTGTTGACTACTACATATTAATTTATAAGGTGGGTAGAGGATTTATCTCTTAAAGAATAAAATGAAATTTTAGTTCTAGACTTCTATGAGGGTATAGTGATGAGGTTTGGAGCTCCTTCAATAATAATTTTAGATAATGCATTGGCTTTCCTTGGGATGAAGACAAGTGAATGGGATTTGAAACATGTCATCTATCTTAGTAATTCCTAAAAATATTATCTGGAATGGATTATACTATCTAAGTCTATCAATAAGAATCTAATTAGGATCATAAAGAGAACAATAGAGGAGAACCAAAGGACTTGTCATTCCAAGTTAAAGACAACTATTTGGGCTGATAGGATCACCCAAAAAGAGCCATTAGAAACTCACCATACACACTTGTTTATGGGAGAAGATAGAATACATATTTCACTTGAGCTACCAGCCTTGGATCTCACTTATTAGCTAGAATTTATGGAAAATGAAAGCATGGAATTTAGGTTGTGTGATGATAGAGCTTGAGGAGATAAGAGATCAAGTTATGCAAACTATGAGAGCTCATCAAGATCAAAAAAAGAGATGCTTTGAAAATATATCCATGCTAAGGAGTCTAAAAGAGGGATACATTATTATAAAGTGGTATGAAGATAGAATTAAGCCTGGAAGACACACAAAGTTTGATGTTTTGTGAAATGGCCCTTATGTTATCACCCATAGCAAGTGACACAATTGTTTTCAACTCTCAAAGTTAGATGGAGAGGAGCTTCATATCCCAGTAAATGGGATATATCCCAAACATTTTTACTAAGTTTCTCCTCTCTCCTTGTACATATTTCATTGTTTTCCTTGTGTTCCCTAAGTGCTTATGCACATGTGTGAGTTTGTTTTGTGTTTTACTTTGTCTTGTATTTATTTGGTGTGGTGTCTTTATTTTGTGTGAGTTTTAGGCAAGTCCTTGCTATTTTTATTCAAGAATTCATTGACTCCGTTGGCCCTTGATACGATAATGCTACTGGGCCTTAGTATAGTAGGCATACTACCCCTATGAGTCATCAATTTGTTGACCAAATTTGACTTTTATGTCAAATTGGGACACCCCTAGGTAAAAACTTAGTTTTAAATGCTTTTAAGAGGCCTAATATATTGTTATGCGGTGTATTACATGTTATTTTATGTCATTTAATGTCATCCTATCTTTATTCTTAGTTATTTTAGTCAATTTGTCAATTTGGGGTCATTTTATGTGCTTTTAAAGGTCATTAATGAAAGTGGCATGGTTCCCAAGGTGCCTAGGTGTATTTTTTCATTAAAAACATCCAAGAGGTCATTATAACTACCATGGATGTTAGTTACATCAAAATATTATATGTTGTCTAATTGAAAGTGTAGAAACCAACTAAAAAGGGGAGAAAATGGCATTTGTATGGCTCATGGGGATGTGTGTCACATGGAAAAAGATCATAGAGGGAATCTTAACCTTATTAACACTCATCAAAACATTTTTTTCACTCTATAAATGCCATTTTGAGGCCAAATTTTTTTTCATCTTTCTTGGTTTCCTAGACACATATAAGTGAGTTTAGTTTTTGCTCAATACAGACAGTTGTAGATGTTTCACATCAAATGATTTTTTGAGGTTATAGTACACTCAAATAAATTCATTTATATATAAATATTTTGAATAATTGTGGTATGTGTTTAATAAAACATCTTCAAGAAGTTGATTGTACTTTTTTGGTAGTTGTTTCATGTACCCAATGGGTTTTACTCTATTTTGGTCAAATCTGTATGAACCAATTGGTGATGTTGGCTCCAGAGGATTTTCAATTATTTATCAGATGGTCTCCATTCTTAGTTTCATGTTTCATGATGTTTTGATGAGTAAGTTACTCCATGACACAAGAAGGTGTCACCATATGCATTTTCAGTTGAAGTACTTCTTATTTGTTAAGTGTTTTCTCCTTTAGGGGTCTCATATAGCTGGTAAATAGTGTTCCACAATTCTATGGGTCATGTGACCACATCGTTCCATGTTTTAGCTTCACCATATCATGTCTTGGGTAGCTTGCAAACTTGTCATTCCCCATTTTCAACTCCATGTTTAACTTTAGTTTTAGTCACATGTATGGGCATGTCTATTTTGTTCCTGGAGTTGTATTCATGGTGTATTATTTTCCCAATCCATAAAATGTTTAAAGAGTCTATTTATATGTTTGGAGGAGGTGAAATTATAGTCCCAAGCCTATTCATCATGTTAAAACAATCATGAGATGAATATACCTACTTTATCCCATATGTATGAAAGTGTTTTTGGGTTAGAAAAGGTGTATTGAAGCTGGTTTCAAGGTGTATTTGATTAATATCACCTATTAAAGGTTTACAAATGCATTTGAGTGATTTTTAAGCTTTTCCATAACATGTTCTTACCCAATTCCATGCCCTGCCTATATAAAACATCCTAATGTACACCTATAGGGTCTTGTTGATGTCATGTTGATGTGTGGAGAGGTGGAAATGTACTCAAACTTCTTAAAACTACTAAATTTGTGTTATGGTTTTGGATAAAATCATATAGGTTTCATATACATGGGGAGTTTCATGTTATTCACTTCTATCTCACTGTGTTGTATCAAAACATCCACCTACAAGTGGTTGAGTAGGGTATCAAAATATTATGTGAAAAAATGCAAGTAACTTGACACCTTTTGAAACCTTGGTATGAGGATCAAGTCTTGAAAATACATATAAAGTGTCAAGATCGTAAGGAAGTGTTAAACCAACTTGAAGAGCCAAAAGATTGTGTTTTGTGAAATTATCCCCAAAAGACCAAAATATAGGTCTAAGAGGTTTTCATAACCTTATTTCAACTTGTTTCAAATATGTTCCAAGGCATTTAGATGATTGTACTTGATTACCTATAGTATAGACTAGGTCCATGCCAAGAATGAAGGTTATAAAGTAAAGGGAGATAGGTTGTTGGAGATATCAAACATGCCTAAGAAAACACTGAAATATTTCATTGAAGTCTATAGGCCTGTAGGAGCAAATGACCTTTTGACACCATAAGGAGCAACATTAAACATTATCATGGCTAAGATGGTTTTCACAGATGGAAGGTTAGACTAATGGCTTGAAAGTAAGCAAGAAAGGATTGAAATTATCCCTTGCAACCCCCATAATTGTCTACAGGTGTCCCTATTGGAAATATTGTCATTGATGTCAAAGGTCTAGCAGTATTGGTGACAAAGGCCTCGTAGCATTTTATGTCTAAAGGTGTTTTTAATGTTCATATCTTGGCTAAAGTGTGTTAATATTATTTAAATATTAATGGATATATTCTTGGTTGCATAAAGACAAAAGAGGGCCCATGAGGAATTCAAAGAGTCACCAGATAAAGACAAAAGAGAGAAAGGGCACTTTTTCCCATGAAGGGTCACCATGAGGAATTCAAAGAGTCACCACTAAAGACAAAAGAATGAAAGGATGCTTTTCCATATGAAGGGTCACTATGTGATATTTCAAATGAAATAATTCAAATGGTCATGCAATTTTGGTGCTATTTTCCATGTGTATTGAAAGGTCTCAAAGGGTTAATGCCAAAGGTCATTTGGAAAGATATAAAAGGAAGCTTGGGAAGCCATTTTAAATATGAAAGTGCATGATTTGTAATTATTTTAGATAGCTTAGAAGAGAAGAGGAGATAAAATAAAAAGATATAGTAATGTTCTATCATTTGTTGAGAAAGTAATATTGAGAGATAGTTATGTTTTCTACACAAGAGGGGTTGGTGCTCTTGTGGGTGGGCACTCACAAATCATTATTGTGTTAGTGCTCAGCAAAGGGGTTGGTGCTCATAGAATTTGGTGTTTAAAAACTTTGTAAACTTGATTTGGTGCTCATTTACTTACTTGAGATAGTTCTTTGTGGTTTTTCTCAAATTGGGTTTCCACATAAAAATCTAGTGTGTCTCTCTCTCTTTTGTGTGGTGCATGTTACAATTTCATTTTTATTAAATATCTTGAATGTATGATTAATTGGTTAAAGAAAAGGAATTTTATTAAGTAAAATATTTAAAATATATGTGATATATTGATTCACCCCCCCTCTCAGTATATCCCATGCTTAACAGTCCCTTATACGGATAACACACATCTACAACAGGGTTAGATCAATGACCCCAACCTTAATGCCTTTTTGATACATTGAGGTCCTAAAAGGTGAGTGTAAGATCAAATATGCATTTTTTGAGAAAAAAGTGTTCAAGGGGAGGTTATTTAGCATCTTGACCAGACTCATTTGAAGTAATATATACGATATGAATTAATGAGAGCAAAGTGTCTCAGTCAATAGGCAAAAGATAACATGAGTATTTAAGTGTGGTTGTAGGTCACTTAGAGTGACTTTCATGTTGTAAAATTATGTTTTATGACCTTAAGGGGTTTTCAATGAGTCTTTTAACATCAAGTACAAGAGCATTATAAGTATGGACACCTATAGGTAGCAGTCTACATCAGAGTTGCTCAGCCATCTAGGAGAGGACTCAGTCTAATGAGTTGAATATATATATTGAATGTTTAGAAAAGTTAATTTTAAAAACAAAATAACTAGGAACATTCTCCATGAATTTAATGATCTTCATAATCTCTAGTCAAAATAATTTAACCTATAGTTAGGGGACAACTTAGGGTGTCCTAGTCAAAGTACAGTAGTGTACCATGTTTTGACTAAGAAGTGTATATGAGGCCCAAGAGGGAGTTTTGATGATTGGCCAAGCATGTGGTCATCTCAATAAAATTTATGGTAACTTAATGAAATATAAAAATCATGTAAAAAACCTCCAAAGGATCTCTTGTACCCCTATGTGCACCTACATCCACCATATTGTAGTCTTGGACATGAAGGTGAATGAAGAAATGAACTTGTGAATGAGAGAAAGGAAGGCCATAAGAAAATAAATATGGTTAATGATTGATAAGGAATATTTTTATACAAGATCCATAACTCCTTTAATATGACCACCCACTCTTCTTTATAACCAAAGTTATCAATTCATACAATTACATTAAGGAGCTCTTTGTTAAATAGGTAAGAATGAGAATTCAAGAGCGAATGGGTTGTTTAGGTGAATTTAAAGATCAATTATCATGAATTGGATATGAGTAACATGATATAAAGGCCTCATATCATTGGATCTAGCCTTGAGGAGTCATTATTGGGATAAAGGAAAATATGCAGGAAACAAGCTTTTTCGAGGCCTTTTTAGGGCATTTGGAGCTGGTTAGACAACTAAACCATGGAATAAATAAAAAACCTTTGGTAAAAATGATCATCGGGACTTGGAAAATCTCCCAAAATTTTCTAATGGATAAGGGCTATACCTCACTATTTTTTCTCAGAGGTCAGCCAATCTAAGAAAATCGAGCTTAGGTAAAGTGAGCTAGTGAGGGAAAAATGAGAAAAAAATGATATGGAGATTTGGGAAAGTCATGCAAACATGTTTTGAGGTACATGGAAGGTGAATAGGTGCTGATAATTACTAGACAAATTGTATATCTCTCTCTATGACCAAAATTCACCTTGCATATAGTCCAACTAGGCAAGTTTCCACTAGGTCTAGTTGGTGAATGAGATAAGAAGATGAAGCATGTTTTGGGGGTTATGAAATGGTATTCCAAGATTAAATGGGATTTTAACATGAATTATACACTGGCCTACCTATGAGATATCAGTTTTAGTAGCCAAATCTAATAGTGTGCCTATTAGACCTATTAGGCCTTGAGGAGACCCAAAAGTAATTAGGGGTCCATCTTCATTTCTAGTTCTTGGTAGACTATAAATATGATTTAGGTATGTTATTAATTTGTATATGGACATTATTTAATTCATATTGTGTATGTGAACTTACAATAAATCCATTTCTATCCAAGAGAGAGTACAAGCATGCATGAAAAGCAAGGACAAGCTCAATGAGGTGTTTTCAAATGCTCATATCTTTTCTAAGTATTTGCATGTTAAATAAAGAAATTTTTAGGGGTTATCAAGGTCACTTGGAATTGATTTTTTGGAATTTAGTGGTATTTATACTATCATATATTTATGAATAAAGCTTAAAACCAAAAACTTCCTAAACCCCTACTAAACCCTCAGCCAGGACCCAATGGAGAAAACAAGATTGGAGAGCTATGAAAATAACATGGTTTTGAAATGAAATATATTGGATCGTGTATAGGAATCCCTTATGATATCTCCCACCAAGATGAGTTGTACATAATTGTATGGAAAACATGCAAAACAAGGTATTTTTGACCATTTTTTGTGTTTTACAGGTTTCAACAAGTTTCAAAAGATGCAATCAAGTTTGGATGAAATATATAGACTTGATATAACCCCTCATGGTCATTTAATGCTTTGTAAAATCTTGTAAGTGTTCAAATAATTTCCTTCATCTCAGTCAGTCAAAATTGGCATAGTGGACACAAGGGTGAGAAGGGTGAAAACTCCAAGTGTGAGCCTTTTTAAAGCATGTGTGATGCCTCTAAGGCTATAGAGGGTCTTGATAGGTTTCATTCATTACCTTCCATATATTTTCATTGAAAAATAAAGGAAAATTTAATGCCAAGTGTGAGGGATGATTGAAAAAGAAGTTTTTTAGACTGCAAACAATGATGGCTTCCTTTCAAGAGTTTATAGATGAGTAGGAATACAAAAAATGCATGGAGATGCATGCTTGAAGGCCTTCCCTCTTAACCCAATAATCATACATATCCATATTTAATGTTTGGACTTTCAAATAGTTTTAAATTATGAAGGCAATTTTATGAGCCAAAACTAAGAGTTTTATGTCATTTTTCATAAGTTTCATGACTTGTATGGACATTTGGTCCTCTTAAATTACATGGTTCATCCCATATCTATTTTTCATGTAATTAAAACATCATTTTTCAGATTGAAAAGTGTCCAAGTGACTTTTGGACTTATCTTGTCTTGGTCTTCTCTCAAGGGATATAAATATTGACTCTTTTGGCTCTTTTGAGCAGCCTCCATTGGTTGATGGTGAAGCCCTAGCCATTTTTGTACTTGAATGACTCTTGAAGAAATAAACAAATGATTTTTCCTACTTACATATTGTACAATTAAGTGTTATTGCAATCTTGTTGGTCTTGTCTAGTATAAGATGATCTTTTCTAGCATGTTATCCTTGATTGTTCACTAAGGAATCATTTATTACCCTCTTAAGTATAAAAATACCTTCTTAAACCTAGCTTATTAAACACTGATATGATAATACAACTTGAATTATGAGTTTTATGTGAAATAATATTTCCTTAGATCTAAGTAGTATAAGTTCAGTCAATAAGAGGAAATATAATATTGGTGCATCACCTTTTTTTAGCTTTTTTAGTTGTTTTCTTAACCTTTTTCATCCAAATTTGATAGGCAAGAAAGTACTTCAATGAGTGCATCAAGGGAGCTATCCTTTCTATAGATTCATATTATCAAATTGTTACACACAAAAAGAGATGTTTTCATTGTGTCACTTGGATGAGGAGAGTTAGGCATCTCCTTAAGGGGTCCAAATCTAAGTGACAACAGGGTGAAAGATGATAAGTTGTTAAATTGGATGCATACCAATCTCATGTATGTTCATTTATCCATGAGATTGGGTGGGCATTCCTTTGTTTATTTTATTTATTTAGTCATCTAGGCCATGGAGGACCCAAGAAATTCCAACCTTAGGCTCTACACACTCAAAGTGGCTCAACCTATTGGCATTCAAACAATCTTGTTAGCACTAGATTCTCATTGGCTATTCACAAGGACATCAAGCACTTTGGAAATATGGTGGACACTAGGTTGGATTAATTTTGGGTTCTTATAAAGGAAATTATAGTGGACAACATCACTCAAGGCCATAAGTTGAATGCCATCTATGATAGGTTGGGTATCCCAGTTGATAAGGATGATTCTAAGTTAGCAAATTCTATGGCAGACTTGATCATCAAAGAGGAAGCACGTAAAGAGGGTCCATAAGTTGTGTTTTTCAGTTCCTTCAAGGATGTTTAGTCTCTCTACTACTTTTTTTTATTTCAAGTTATATAACTTGGCTACTACTCTTAGTTCACTTGCCAAAAACACTACTGGTTTTAGTGTCTTTTTTATGTATTTACCTATTTAACTAGGGTTTTTAGAAAAAATTTAATAGATAATATTTTCTCCATTTTTTGATCTATAAAAAACAAATGGTATTATATATTTTGTTGGCTAGTTCATTATTTTTTTTATAAACATAAGTTAAAATGGCATGTTATTGATACGTGTTAATATTTACATATTCTAATAAAGGTATATATTTTAATTATATATATTATATAACTATTTAATTATAATACTATATAATATAATAATAATATAGTATATATGCTAATGAGATGTAGAAGGGTTGGTTATGCCCAATGCCACCCAGGTTTAAATCTCACAGGGCATTTATAAGCCAAATGTGGTCATTTGAGTTGACATAGTGGTTTCAGTGGTTGATCATGGTCATTTATGTTGGTTAAATGGTTCTCAGGGATTGGTCCCCCTAATTATGCCCTAGACCTAGTTCATAGCTCTGATAAAAAATCAATCCAGGTAGGGTTCCCATCAACCTTGATATCTATCTAAAATAATAATATAGTATATATGATCATAATAATATATGGGTTCATTGGTCATACAAATTTAGAGTCCCTTGCTTTATGAAATACAAATATTCAATCCATTTATTCATTTAATTGTGACATAACTCCATGTCTAATGTGTGGCTCGAATTAGCATGGCATTGCCATTGATGCGAAGATAAGACATTGATGTCCTAAAGTCTATCATGTATCTTCCATTCATCCATGTTGCCAATATATTAATGCCTAGAACAATTATATCAAGATTTATAAAATACATAAATGCCATTCTCAAACCCCTAAAAGAAAAATAAATTCCATATAAAACATGTAAATAGTGAAAGGTTTCAAGATAAGTTGTGAGGTGATGGTGAGGGGAAATGAGAAGGTATTTTAGAGTATATCATATACCAAGGGGAGCATATAAAAATATAATATTATAATATAATATAATCTTAACTTTAATGAACACATTACCATTTGGAAGACTGATGCAGAAAAAATAGGCCAACTTTCTAGAGGCCATAACTTTTGGCTCGTAACTCCGTTTGAGCTCTTCCTCACACTAAAATGACTATATCATAAAGTTTAATTCAACCTTAAGTTGATCTATTCACTTATATTTAATTTTGATATTTTTAGGATGCTAAACGTGATCATTTGAGGGTCTAAAATTAACTTTTAAAGTTTTCTTTGGGAATTTTCTATTTTTTGAAATTATATAATTTTAGAACCGAAAGTCAAATTTAGTTGAATTTTTTCCCATAGGCTAATTTTAGCATTTACAATTTTTTGGAAAAAAAATAGGGCCATGCATGCTTTTATGCAAAATATACCAAAAATGGTAGTTTTTCTAGATTTTAGTTTTTTCCCTAAAATAGGAAGTTTTTTAGATTTTAGTTGTTTTAGATTTTTGCATGTAAACTCAAATTGTTGAGTTGAGGATTATTTAAGCACAATTCAAATTTTTAATTATCATCAAGTTTTCCATACAAGTTATTGTTCTAAAATTTGGTTTATTAGTAATTTTAATTTGTCTTGTTTGTTTTCAATTTCCTTACCTAGTATCAGAAAAATTCAAATCTTGGAGGGAGTAAATAATGTCAAGAGGACAAGGAGGTGTTTCACGGATGAACCAAACTATACAAGAGATGTAGAGGCAAGTTCAACAATTAACAAAATTTATCACCAATCAAAAAAGAAGACAAGGTCATGATGAGGAAGATGATGAAGAGGATCAGCAAGAAGATGAATAGCAAGAGTAGCCACCATTGATAGAAGAGATGATGGTTCAAGATTTAAAAGGAATAAATGAAAGAATCAAGGTTGATGTTCTAGATTATGGAGGTAGTTTAAAACTAGAGGAGTTAATAGATTAGATGAATAGTATGGAGAAGTTCTTTGAGTGGAAGACTATGAGAGAAGACAAGAAGGTAAAGTTTGCATGCACAAAATTGAAAAGTCATGCAATGATTTGGTGGGGTCACCTACAGGGAGATAGAGAAAAGGTAAAGATAATATTAATTCATGAAAAAATATGGAGAAGAAGCTGAAAGAGAAATTTTTTCTTGTGGATTATGCACAAACCCTATACAGAAGATTTCAAAATTTGAGGCAAAAAGATCATAGTATATAAGAGTATATAGATGAATCTTATAAGCTTTCCATATGAGTGGATCATGATGAAACAGAAGTGCAGATGGTTGTAAGGTATGTAAATGGTTTGAAATTTTCTATTCAAGATGAATTAACCATACATAGAATACTTAACATGGAGGAGGCTTATTAATTAGCTTTGAGGGCAAAAGAAAATCAAAATAGATAGAATTTTAGAAGGATATCTCCTGGTCCAAAATAGAGGTGGATCCCCTCCAATAAGGGGATGAGGTGGGTTTAATACTAATATAGTTGGATTTAATGCAAATAAAGGTAAATCATCACATGGTGCAAAAAGGCAAGATGATAATAGGCAAGGGTTTTAATACCAACAAAGAGGAAGAGGATTTCAAAGAGGATGAGGTTATGGTGGTGTTAGAGGATGGTTTTTGAATCAACATAGATCTTGTATCTATTATAGATGTGGAGAAGAAGGTAACAAAGCATTTGAGTGTCCTCACTATCATGAACAAGAAAGGAGGTAAGAAGATCACCCAAGAGTAAACCTAGTTAAGGCTACAATAGAAGATCAAAATATTGAAGTTGCACTAGCAGATGTTCGAGAGAATCTTATGATGAGAAGAACCATGATCGATCCAAAGAAGGATAAAGTGTAGAATAAATAAGGTGGTAATGCATGGATAAGATCAAATATTTTTTAAACAAGATGTACTTCAGGTGGAAAGGTATGCAAAGTAATTATAAATGGTGGTAGTTGTGAAAATATGGTTTCTAAAGAAATGATAAAAAAGCTAAATTTGCAATTTGAAAAGCATCCTAATCCTTATCGAATTTCATGGTTTAAGAAAGGGAATGAGATTAATGTATATAAAAGGTACTTAATCAAGTTTTCTATAGAAAAAAGCTATAATGATGAAATATGGTGTGATGTTATTTTGATGGATGCATGTCATATGTTATTAGGAAGACCATGGCAATTTAACAGGAAAGAAATTCATGATGGAGCAAAGAACACATATACTTTTTTTAAAGGTGGTAAAAAGAGAGTTGTGTTACCTCTTAAATAAGAAGAGAAGATAGAAAGCATGTTCTCTATTAGATAATTTATCCAAGATATGAAGGAAGCAAGTTGTTGTTATGCATTAGTAGCAAAGAATGAAGAAGAAAAAATGGTGTCAGTACCAATAGAAGTAGCAAGAGTGTTGAAAGAATATGAAGATGTTAGGCCTAATGAGTTACAAGATGGTTTACCACTAAAGAGAGATATTCATCATCATATTTATTTGATTCTAAGATCAGCTCTACCCAATCAAGTAGCTTATAGGATGAGTCCAATAAAACATGCAAAATTAAATAAATAGGTTACTGAATTGCTAAGAAAAAAGGTGATAAGGGAGAGTATGATTCCATGTGCAACACTAATGTTTCTAAATATAAATAAAGATGGAAGATGGAGAATGTGTGTGCATAGTAGGAAAATTCAAAAAATTACAATAAAGTATAGGTTTCTTATACCTCAGTTAGATGATATGATGGATGTGCTTGTAGGAGAAAAATATTTTACCAAGATTGATCTAAGGAGTGGTTATTATCATATTCAAATTCATGAAGGATATGAGTGGAAGACTACATTCAAAACTAGGGATGGCTTATATGAGTGGATGGTGATGCCATTGGATTATCTAATGCACCTAACTCATTTATGAGGATGATGAATACAATGCTATGAGAATATATTGGTAAGTTTGTGGTTGTTTATTTTTATGATATTTTGATATTCAATAAGACTAAAGAATAACAATTATAGCATTTTATAATGGTAATGGATTTGTTAAGAAAGGATAAGTTGTATGTAAATTTGAAGAAGTTCAGGTTTATGCAGAACAGTTTGGTATTTTTACAATTTGTAGTTTTAGCAGATGGTGTGAAAATGGATGAAGAAAAGATAAAGGCAATTGTTGAGTGGCCTATTCCAAAAATCATTATAGAGGTAAGAAGTTTCCATGGTTTAGTAACTTTTTATAGAAAAATTATTAAAAAAATTAGTAGTATTGTGGCACCCATAACAAATTGCATAAGAGGGAAGGAATTTGCATGGACTAGAAAAGCCACATAAAGCTTTGAATTTTTGAAGAAGAAGATTATAGAAAGGCCAATTTTAATGTTACCAGATTTTAGCAAAGTGTTTGAGGTTGACTATGATGCTTCATTTATGAGAATTGGTGTTGTGTTGAGTTAAAAAGGAAATCCAATAGCATATTTCAATGATAAATTGAATGAGGTAAGATCAAAGTATTCTACATATGATGGTGAACTTTATGCAATTATACAAGCATTAAGACATTGGAGGCATTACTTGGTGCCTAAGGAGTTTATACTATTTACATATCATGAGTCTTTGAAGTATGTGAATACACAAAAGAAGTTGATTAGCAGGTATGCAAAGTGGATTTATTTTTTGCAGGGGTATACTTTTGTGTTGAAATATAAATCAAGAAAACAAAATCAGGTAGCTGATGCATTGAGTAGGAGGGAAACATTATTAACTACTATGGTTAGTGAATTAGTTGAATTTGAAGATATTAAAGAATTATATGACACTGATCCATATTTTAGTAAAGTCATTGAGAGGTTCAAGAGTCCATTAACAAGTGGGACAAATGTTATTCATGATGAGTATCTTATGCAAAAAGGTTATCTCTTCAAAGGGAAACAATTATGCATTTTATTTGGGTCTCTACGAGACAATATAATAAGATAATTACATGGTGGTGGTTTGGCTAGACATTTTGGTAAGGTGAAGATAATAGCTTTGGTGGAGGAAAAATATTTTTGGCCAAATATGAAGAGATATGTGACAAGGTATGTTTCAAGGTCTAGAATATGTCAGGTGGCTAAAGGACATGCAAACATTACTAGACTTTACATGTCATTATCAGTTCCAAGAGGGCCATGGATAGATTTGAGTATGGATTTTGTGTTGGGATTGTCAAACACACAGAGAGGTTATGATTCAATTTTTTTTGTTGTAGACAAATTTTCTAAAATGGTTCATTTCATTGCATGGAAGACAACCAATGATGCCACTAAAGTTGTAGAATTATTTTTTAAGATATTGTGAGATTGTATGGTGTTCCAAAAACTATTACTTCAGATAGGGACACAAAATTTCTAAGTCATTTTGGGAGGACTTTATGAAATAATATGGGTACTAAGCTACAATTTAGTAGTGTATATCACCCACAAATAGATGGACAAATAGAGGTTGTGAATAGGAGCTTGGAAATTTTATTGAGAAGCATAATGGGAGAGAAGCCAAAGCAATGGGACTTAGCCTTACCACAAGTTGAGTTTGCATATAACAGTTTAATTAATAAATCAACAAGAAAGTCACCTTTTCAAATTATTTATGGTATAAATCTTATGGGTATTCTAGATTTGTTACAATTGTCAATTGCAGATCATATTAGTGATGATGCAGAAGCATTTGCAGAACATACGCAACAGTTACAAGAGGGGGTAAGAAGAAAAGTGTAGGAACGTAATGAGAAATATAAAGCAATAGCATATGTTAAAATAAGATCCAAGGTATTTAAAGAAGGAGATTTGGTAATGGTTTACTTGAGGAAAGAGAGATTTCTAGAAGGCACATATAATAAGTTGAAGTACAAGAAGATTGGACCATGCAGAATTGTGAAGAAAATAATGATAATGCATATGAGGTGAGTTTACCACAAAATTTTAATATATCTCCAATATTTAATGTTTCAAATTTGTATGAATTCCATGGAGAATATGGTAAATATAATGAATATGGATAATTAAATTAGGAGCAACAGGTTCCAAAGAAGAAGAAAGAAACAATAGTGCAGATTTTGGATATGAAAACAGTAAGCACAAGTCAAGGGAATTATAACAAGTATTTGGTGTAGTGGGAAGGATTATAACAAGAAGACAACACTTGAATTGTATAATGGGAGTTGAAGAATATTGAAAAATAAAAATGGTGGTAGTACAATCAAGGTAACTCGTAATAGCTGAGTTATTTTCCACCAGAGGAGAATGATTCAAAAAAAATAGACCAACCTTTCAGAGGCCATAAATTTTGACTCATAACTCTATTTGAGCTCTTCCTCATGCCAAAATGACTGTATCAAAAGTTTTGATTCATCTCTAAGTTGTTATATCCACTTAGATTTGATTTTGATATTTTTCAAAGGCCAAACGTGATCGTTTGAGGGTCCAAAATTAACTTTTAAAGTTTTCGTCAGGAATTTTCTATTTTTCAAAATTGCATAATTTTAGAACTAAAAGTCAAATTTAGTTGAATTTTGTCCCATAGGATAATTTTAGAATTTAGGATATTTCAAAAAACTTTTAGGGTTGTGTGTGCTTTTATGCAAAAGATACCAAAAATGGTAGTTTTTCTAGATTTTAGTTTTTGCCCTAAAATAGAAAGTTTTTTAGATTTTAGTTTTTTTAGATTTTTGCATGTAAGCTTGAATTACTGAGTTGAGGATTATTTAAGCATGGTTCATATTTGTAATTATTATCAAGTATTCAATACAAATTATTTTTCTAAAATTTGGTCTATTAGTAATTTTAATTTATGTTGTTAGTTTTTGGTTTCATTAAAGATAAGCATATTTATTTGTCATGACATATGGATAACACTTATGCCATTTATTTGATATATCATGTAGTCATGTGTGAGTGGGATAGAATAAGTAACCACCTAAGATTCTATTAATTCTTCAATTATTTTGATGATTGTATCAAAATTGTCTCCAAGCTCTTTCTCTTGCTATGTTCATTTTATGCCTTATTCCATTATTGTGCATCGAGTGGACCAATATTTAGAGCTAATGTTTCTTTTTTTCTCCATGTATCATTTTATGTTCTCCTTGTATGATTTATTATTCTTGTTTTCACATAATTGACACTGTAATTATAAAAGGGATTCTCCCTTGCTCTCACTAGCGTGATTAACACTACAATTCAATTTCCATTTTGCAAATCAAATAATAGAGCCATACTCAAATATTTCATGTGAAAATTATCACACATATAACATCACTCATGGCTTGGTTGGATCCAAAAGGAAAGGTACTTTCTCTAAATTTTACTGATTTTCTATTCCATAAGTTTTCTTTTCCTTATCTAACATTGTTTATCTAGTTTCTAGACACATATTTAACATTAAACTTCGAGGCATTGTTCCTTAAAATGATAGATTGTGTATAGTTTATATTATGTATTTTTTTATTTTTCCTTCATGGTGTATATATTTTAAATTTTGGTTGTGTCAATGGTCATGGAGACAAACTTGATTATAGAATATGAAAATATGATTTTTAAAATATTTTCAATTTATAAATTACAAAACCCTAGGTTAAACTATGGTTTTACACAAGGAGACACATAGATGAGGGCACCAGATGTTTAACCTTTTTATAAATTAAGGGCTGATAAGAATACAATATTCAAAAGTGAGATAAACTATTCCTTAAAGTAGGCCAATTAAATAATTCAGTTTATGATATTCAATTTTAGTGCTAAATTATGAAAATATTAAATATAGAAAGTACAATGTTAAACAATCTTTTGATTGCATAGTCGTGAAGAAAAAATAATTCAACGTATGCAGTGATGCACAATAAAATATAATATGTATAGCTATGTGAATAGGTTATCTGATGTTTAGGAACCAGATGTCAAATTCTAAAAATATTATTTTTGGTTGACTAGACACTTATGTCATCCTGTAGACACTTTCATCACCCTATGGACACTTGCATTGACACTACTTCCTGAATCCTTATATAAATATCTCATACAAAATATTTTTTGTATCAATATGCAACTTATTTGGTCTTTTAGGTTTTATTGTTGCCTTTCATCTAATGTATCTGGATCTCACACATAGGCATTGTATCATTATTTATAGTTCAAACCCTAGCTCTTCACCTAAGGTTAGGTTACCTTACTAAAAATGGGCTAGTGAACTCACGGTGTTGAGTTGACCTCAAGTACCCTTCTATTAATGAGTGCTACCTATATATACAATACTCTAAGGAGGGTCTTAGACTTATGTATTTATCTTCTATGTATGTGAATGTGTGTGCGTAAGGGTGAAATATATTATATAAAGATGCATGTAGTGATCTAGCTTATAACTTAATAGATATGGCTCATGGTTTATCTTTTGAGTGATTCAAACATGTAGTATGATTGTTCCTATGCTTGATATAAAAATAGGGATAAATAAGGAAGAGTAGATTAGTTGTGCACTTTGAAGTTCAATCATATGTCTAAGCTCTAGAGGTGAGTGCTTTGATATTCTATAGATGAATAATGAGTAAGCTTTGACTTGAATTTGTACCATCTTTTGAAATTATCCTCACAAAATGGTTTAATACATTCTTAGGCTAACCCATACACATTGAAATATTTAAAAATTTCAGTATTTTTAGAGTAAAGACACTTGCATTAGAGCAGGTATAATAGATTCAACAGTATTGTTCTATCCTAAATACAACTATCCAAGAAAGAAAAAAATTGAGGTTCTGTAATTGAAAATGAAGGATATATTATATTTTAGTGTTTTATGGTTACAGGTGATCTAGATAATCAAAATAATCAATATTATACTGAGAAGTAAGTAATTATACCTAATGAGATGGCAAGTGTGAGCCTTTTGACTGCAAGGAAGCTCAAATTAAAGAGTAGAGCCTTGATATATATTTTTTAAGTGTATAAGACTAGTTTAACATATAAATCTAGATTTAAGCATCTACGAACACATAGTGGGGGCTTCAACATGCCATAAAAATTTAGAGGTAGGGATATATAAATGTGTTCAGATATAAACAACACAACAATGTGAATGGATAACATATCAACAACACTTATGGAAAATAATATTTATAATTTTGAAAATGTGAATGATTAACATAACAACCTTAATTTGATATGAACATATCAATAACTTTCAAGGTTTCCATCTATATAACAAAAAATGTTCAGTAATTGATCAACAACAGATATGGCAAACAATATTTGTAATTTTGAAAATGTGAATGAATAACATAACAACATTAATTGACATGAACATATCAATAACATAGAAAAAATAATTTATAATAGGGTTTTGTTTGATACATCTGAGTTAACATTTATTGTAATGAGAATGAAAGTATAAATTTTTATTAAAAAATAATAATGTTTATTTATATGTGAATGAAAACCTACATGAATTCCATCCACATAGTTATAAATGTTTAGTAATACATTAAACACTTACAAGTTATTCAACGAAGGTAATGTTTCATCCCTCTAATGTTAATGCATGGAAATAGTAATGTGTCACAAATACAAAGCACATAACATGAATTCATAAAATAATTTGGTTTGATACAAAAATAATTAAATTCATTGTTATGTGAATGAAAACTTTAATTTTGCTATAAATACAATAACAGTTATTGGTGTGTGAAAAAATACTTTAAGGGCTTCCATCCACATACTAGTAAATGTTAAGTTTTTCAACTCATATTATGCAGGGAAATATAAATGTGACATAGATATAAAACACACAATGACATGCATTCATAAATCCTCCAAGGCTTCCATTAAAATACCATCAAATTAGAGTTAGATGTGAATGAAAACATGTGAATGCTAAGGGTTCAACAATGGATAACATTTTATCCCTCCAACATGGTGAATAGGCTAAAATGGCAGACGTGGTGACATTAGCATGACACATTAATGGAAAAAAAGGCTGTGAGGGGTCTTCAAAAATGGTCATTGTATATTAATAATATTATCATCTTCCACCATGGCACTTCCTTGCATATTAATGGCACAAGCATCTTCTAAAATGGCCATACAATTCATAAAATAATGTGGGTTGATACAAAAAATAAGAATATTATATGGTATGTGAATGAATACCTTGATAACTGCCATGAACATACCAATAAATGTTGAATCATATGTGAAGGCAAGTAAAAACACCACAAGTATATAAGGCACAATAACAATAGCATGCACACAAAAATGAAAATAACACAATTATAGGTTTAGTTACAGGAAACACTCTTGTGTGTAATGTTTCATCACTCTATTAACATACCACAAAATGTTTAGTTAGATGTGAAGACATGTAAGAAAACTATGAACATATAAGACACAATAACAATAATTTTCATCCCTCTATTATGTCGATGAAAAGTCATTTGTGAAATGGTACATGCATGAGAACTTATACATAGGCTCCACGGTCATTTAGGGGAAGAGGTACATGAAAAGGTATGGAGAGATGTTTGTTGGTGTAAATTTATAGCACACTATTAATCACTAAATGTTTACTCATTTGTAAAGGTACAAAAAAAAAACCATGAACGTAGAATACATAATGATAATAACAACCACACGATAATTAAAATAACATAGTTATGGGTTCAGTTATAAGAAACACACATGCACGTAACATTTCATCCCTCCATTAATATGCTACTAAACATTTACTTAGATGTGAAGTCACATAAAAAAAACCATGAACATAGAAGGCACAATAACAATATCATCCATACAAAAATAAAAAGAATACAATTGTGAGTCCAGTTATAGGAAACACACTTAGGAATAATGTTTCATCCCTCCATTCTATTGATAAAAATTCCTCTATAAAACACAACATATTCAAGAACTTTTGGGTAGGTTCCATGGCCATTTGGGGGGAGGAGGTACATAAAAAGATAGGGAGAGATGATTATTAGTGGTGTGTAGGGCAGCGTTAACTTGCCACATTAATAGAGAAAGCTCACCATTCCATGTGTAAAATGGTGTTAAATTTGGCATTAATGATCCATGCATCTTCCAACATGGTACTTTGCTTCATACTAATGACCCATATTAATTTCATTTCGTGCCTTCTTCACAAAATTTTAAGCCAATGATAAATTATTGTGCTCATTTGAAAATTATTATTGAATCATTTTTTTTTACAAATTAATTAGGCCCTTTGGTCCCAACGATTGGTCACACCAAAAAAAGATGAAAAAAATAACATGATGAATACATCATCTTACAACTTCCTATTATATAAATTTACCTCTCAGATGACATATTTAGAATTCAAAAATGTTAAACTATCTAAATCTAAAATTTATAGACGACGAGATAGTGTAATATGAAAGATATGGGACCTTGAAGTTAGGGGTCCCAACTACTATTCTTAGGGTAAATTTAGTGGTGAATATTTGTGAATTCACAAATATTCCTATTTTTAAAATTTGATTTTGGAAATTTTGGAGGGCTACTACTTATGTTTGGGTCACTTAAAAATTAATAATGTAAGATATTTCTTGGGTCAGCTTGCTAACATTTATGATAATTTTGTGGTTAGCCATCCAATTCACTTTATATAGTAAACATAATACCATGAGTAACCATTGAATTCTACTTTTGTTAACTGCCCCATGATATCAAACAAGTTACTTAATAGTGAGATCTCAATGCCCATATTAATAAACAAGCAAAACCAAACGACTACATTGTCCCTGATTCATAGCACTCACACTACCACCTACCAATGACAAATGACAAGCTAAAACCAAATGATAACATTTGCACTATGACCAAACAGGAGCATTTACACTACAATCAACCAATTGAACCAAACATGCTCCAGTTAACTGGTTGTAATACACCACTGAACTATACGTTAGTTATTTGGTTGTATCATCTAGTCACATCATTTGGCTACACTATTTGGTTAAATCATTTGACTTCACCATCCAATTCCGTCATTTAATAGAGTTTGTTTGATGTAGTCGAACGATTATATCGGGAAAAAAATAAATAAACAAACAAATAAAAAACAAAATGTTTACCTCTCTTCCAAATAGATT